>JAOYSI010001484.1:0-21725 GCA_025775065.1 Hiodon alosoides | reverse complement strand
ATTGGGAGTAAAAACATGAACCTAAACATGAACCTAATGATGTTTTAGCCTAAATTCTTCTCAAAACTGCCAGTGAAGCGTTAGCTCACAGTGCTAACGCATCATCTTTTTAAACCTTCTCTTTTTTCTTAACCTACAAGACTTTTATTTTGTGTTTATTTCTGATTTCTGTCCTAATATATTTTGTAAAGCTTCCATATGGCATGTTAAAAAAATCTGACGTGTTTAGTTTCCCATGATTAGGATACCTTTTTACCCCTAATTCATTCATATGTAGGCCTACGTTCCTACGCACCAATTGGCTCTACATTAATATTATGGACAGAATTACTAACATTGCTTCATGCTGGTGTCGCTGCATACATGAAAGATTTTGATGTTTTGATGATATTGTAACTTCTTTGATTGTACATGTGCCTTATTGCTCAATTATTATTGCTTATTGTTTATCGCTTATTGTGTAAGCGACCGGTTTGTTTTTCAGAGGTGAAAATCCCGAAGAAACGTTTCATCGGGATACGAATGCTTACCATAACACAAACGTACGTACATTGCTTACACATTCTGGTTCCGAATCGCGACTCTCTTGCTAAGGGCCAATTTAGAACACACACATTTCACCTTTTTAAGATGGATCAGAGACATGAGACCAGTAAAGATACTAGCTACGTGATGACTAAGAAACCGAATCATAACTACCTTATGGATGCTTTCTTCATTTGAATCCCTGAAGGTGTCAGGCAAAGTGCATAGAGAAATAGTTTAGGGCAGTGGATGGCACAGTGCTTTAGATACCAGACCTATACATATTATAAAAATATATTATTAAAAACATTTTTAGCAAATAGTCATCTGTAAAATTTAGGGGCAAATTTGCTCTGAATGAGAGTGTCTGTTAGGTGACGTAGTTACAATTTATTAAAACATTTCCAATAATAAACATGTTGATCATATCTCTGTCCATCTCATATTGAATAGTCAAAAAACAGAAACCCTATTTCCAGGCCAGTCATTATCTTTAGACTCAGTCTCAGATTGATTCGGCATGCTCTCAGTAGAGTGAGAAACTTCCCCAACATTAGGTGTTTACTGTTAATTTTGTGTGGTGGCGCCATCAGCTTGGTGGAGGAGCTGAAGCAGAACAACCCCGACTTCCCGGATGTCGTCAGTGGCATCTACGTGCACGGGGTGGTGCCCAACTCACCTGCTCAGAAGTAGGTGCTTAAAGGCCAGTCTTTCATGTGTCGGTGTGAATGAGCAATCACACAGTGAGATTTTATCCAAATCTGTGTAGATATTTATGTTTAATATAATAGGGAAAAAAATATGCTCACAGAATGAATTTATTTTTTCAATTATTTGTGTGTTCCTGCAAAGACATTTGTAATGCTTGGCCATACTTACAGTTTAGTTGACAGGCTAATCTGACTTCCGTGTACTATATAGTCTTTTTCTTCAAATTATATGACTTTTCTAGATGTATTTTCAGTATTCAAGGGTGTCAGTCAAAGAATCAATTAAAGAAAGATACCTGAGTTAAAATAGCTGTCTACATGTTCATTTACAAGCAAAAATGATTTACTTTATAGCGCTCTTGAAAACATTTTTATAGGACTGGATTTGCCCATGGTTTTTCCATCATTCCTCCCACAGGGGTGGCATCAAAGAAGGCGACATCATCGTCAAGCTGAACGGGCAGGCCCTGATGAGCACAGCTGACCTGCAGGAGGCACTGACGGGGGAGACAGCCCTGCTGCTGGAGGTGCGGCGCGGGAACGACGACCTGCTCTTCAACATCGAACCCGATGTCATCATGCAGTGAGGGGAGGGCTTCGGCTGCACGCCACTGCGGACCCAATGGCGCTCCGGTCCTTTTCGCTGCGGTCCCGCCTTAGACACTCGGAGGGTCAAGCTTCAGGGTCAAGCTTCCTGCCAGAATTTGTGGACACTCAGGATGGCACATAAGAGTGCCAATCATGGAATTGTGGTCAAAGAGACTATTTTAGTTGCCCCCCAAAAAATGTTATCATTAGAGTTATTTTGCTGATATATTTCTTTAACTGATTTACATCACAGTATATATTTTTTGTATCCACACCACCCTGTAAATTTAAATCAAACCCAATGACGTTGGTTCCAGAAACCTAAGCTGTATACAGAGTCCATGCTGTTTAATATGTAAAAAAGCTGCCGGCCAGGTCTGTCCTTTTTCGTTAAAATCTCGAAACATTAGTATGACATTGTTTTCTTTGTGCAACCCAAGCTGCAGCAGGGGTGTCTGCAGGAATAATGTACAGAGGAAGGAGAGTTGCGTTACTGATCTTGTGCTGTTGCCATTTTTGTGTGTGCCGGCTTACAGTGAGTGATCTCATCTATCGTCTGCACGCTTCTCACCGCGGTGAATGCATTCTACAGTATCCGACCCGTCTCACTACCCGAGCGGACCACATGAGGACCAATTCAAGCGCTATTACGGTCGTTTATTTTTCATAAATAAAATAAGTCATGATTTATGACCTACTTCTACTTTGCTGAATGGTTTCATGTGAGAACAATCCCGAAAACAAAGATCTCAGTGTTAGTACGTGCAGATAAGGAGAACAAAGGCCTGTAGCAACAAAGTACAGTTTGTGGCAGAATGCTTTTGTTTTCATAACCCAGACCAGACTTCTTCCAGTGGGCGATGAGGAGCTTCACACATCCAGAGAGCTTAGACCGCCAGTGCTAACGCAGGCACGTTCTGAAAGGTTTATAAAGAAAGCCCACATAAACACCACAAGCTTTTATAAACATACAAGGGATACTGACATCACCCGGCTCTAACCCGCGCAATTAATCCTTCCATTATTCCAAAATATTTCCATTACTGTCGCTAAATATTTTGTGGGTCTCCAGTACACTAAAGACTAAAATAGACCTCTTTTGGGAAATTCAAGTCTGATTTATTAACATGTTCGATGTCTCGAATTCCGTCCTGGAACAAAGACAATTACAGCCCCTCTGGTAGCCAGCTGCCTTCGATTTTTACCAGTAGCTATGTTTCACTCTTCTGTTAACATACCCACACACTGCAAAATTCTCTCAACACAATGTTCAGGCACTAGGTTTGAGTATTAGTGTAAACATAATTATATAATTGTCATATTGTAAACGTTTTTATTTTTTATTTTTATGATGCTTCTTATATCATGCCACCATAACATAGCTAGGGATGTCAACAAATTCACTCTTGTGAGAGAATAACTGGGAATCCACATTAATGGGTTTATCCGGCCTTCTCTGCAGTGGAGGGTGTCTCTCAGTGAGCTCTCTGTGGACTGGTGGAATGTCCTGTGAGAGTATGCCGTGGAGAGATCTTGGGAGACACTGAGCACACACCTGCAGCTGCACCCCTTTAGGTGAGCATGGGATTGAGGGGGATTCGGGGGAGTGCACGCACCCAACCCGGAGAACAAGAGATCCACCACACAGCTCACCCCTCTGGGCACAAATCACAGAACTGGGAATATAATGCATTTGTGGAGGTTTCCAGACCATAAGCAGAAGCAGAGTTAAGTAAAAGAGAACAAGCCAAACCACTTCATGCGGAATTCTGAAATTCCATGTCTCATTTTTTGTCAGCTGTAATTTCAATCCAAACATGCAATTATGGAAAAAGGGAGGAGTACGACAAATGCTATATATAATAACAGATGCTTATTATAACTTATCCTTTTTCTTTTGGAGGGTTACAGATAAGAAAATGACACCCTTTGCTATAGAAATATGGGAAATTTTACATTGTAATGTGTTGCTTTTTTGCTCCAATGCTTCAAGGTTGATCAAGTTGAAAAATAACTTTCTTAATTATGTTCAAGCAAAAATAGTATCACTTGAATCCTATAAAAAGCCTATAAAAACCACACCCATAGTTGTATTATATCCATCCTTGGGTTACTAGGTGTTATAACTTCAGCATCATCTTGACAGACCGCATGAGTGAATTAACACGCAACAGCTAATTAATACAAGATTTTCCAGGCAGCCTTTGATTTGTTTCATAGTTGGATCAACTGCAGAATCTGCGATGGGGCTGGGAGAAAAAAAAACAGAAGATGATATGGTTTGGGCTTGAGTCAGGATGGCTTCTGAGGTTCGGTTCCCATGCTCCTTTGGAACCGATATGAAAGGTATCTGGAGAAACGAGTCATCTTTTTCGCTGAAGCGCTTGCATTCGTGTTTACAGACCATGTGTGGGATTTGCTGACTCAAACTACGGGTCACCATATCTCGCGCTTTGTTAATAGGATACATGCAGCCATAATGACTGTGAAGCACCACCCAACTCCCATGTCGGGCCTGCACATTAACAGTATACTATCGGACCTAAGTTGTCCACAGTGGTTGCGCTTTGTGTAGTTCTAGGCTGAGTACTGGCAGAGTGTGTGGATACCACAGCTATTTGGCATGGAGGTGAAACTCTGCAATACTATCATTAGAGGTGGAAATGTTCTCAATCCAACCAGACTGATGGGGTCAGGATTATATACCAACTAATCTCAATACTCAGGGATGCATTTCAATGTTTTGCAAATAGGTAATTGTACAAAATCTTTGACATAATTTGCCTAAACATTTGATGTTTAAAGGTAGGCTGAAATGATTTCACTGGTGTGACCCTCGGCCAACCCTGAATAAATGCACTCTGGACATTGCGTTTGAAATGAATCCCTCATGCCTCTTTGGTTTCAACTTAATCCGCTCTAATTCATAACTTTGCACTCCACCTTGAAGGAAAACAGGGTCGTGGTCCATCCTGCAGTCTCCCTGGAGGTCCTCTACACGTGTCATGGGAGGAATGGAGCCATCAATTTAGCTCAGACACTCACATGCAACCGGCCAGAGCGACAATCCTGTGTCCGACAGCATATCGCAACACCAGCACTCCCCCGACAGCCTTCACATCCAGAGTCTGTAGTTGCTCTCAGATTCTGTCAGATAGCAACATCCTCAGATAAAAGGTGAGTCTTTTCTTATGTTCCTCAGAGAACCTGCACACTCATTTGTAAATGAAGCACTGTTCACTCTCCTCATGTTTCAGGTTATGCTGATATGAAAAAAATGTGGAAAATATACCATTTTTATAGACAAAGGGCATTTAAAATGGGAATTAATGGCACTAATACTGTTTTGAGAACAAGACAGTAAAGCGAAAACCTAGAATTAGTCGCTGCTGGGGTGCATTGCTAACAGGCATAACAACCTATAACAAACTCGTAAACAATATACATTTTACAGCCTGAACATCGTTGTGGTTTACATTGCTGTCCTGGAAATGTGATGTTCTCAGGAGAAATTCTCTTCTACTAAGTGGCGCAGCAGACTGCACGTGCTAACAGTTAAAAATGTAAATAGTTTGTTGTTATCATTAACTTGTGTAGTCACAGAGACTGACTGCATGTACTTAGGCTTTATGTTTTTCTTCCCACATTTAGCGCATGTGTTTCTAATGATGTCTAAAAGCTGCTAATCACTGACAGTAGTAAAAAACCCTAACAATGCAGAAGGAAGGGACATTTTCTGAGAGAATAGGGGAGTAGGGACAGACCCAGGAGAGGGCTGCCAGGTTTTTGGCAGCTTGACCCTCTAAGGAAGGCCACACAGCAGCCCTTTGAATGGGGGTCTAGGTCCGCAGCCCGGCCGTACAATAGCAGACAGAAGCTCATCGTCGCCTACACAACAACTCCCATCAATTAAAAAAAAAAGCACTTTCTGATTGGCCTGAGCAACCACTGTTTAGCCACTCTTGCAGCTTTCCAAAATCAGAATAACTGAATAAATTAGACAGCCGCTGTTCATTGGCCTTATTCAAAGCAGTTATGTACTTTAGCACAGCTATACGAAAATATATGAAGTTAAGAACTGTAGTAAAGTTTGTTTACAAAACTATGATTATAAATGGATACTGTTAATAAATGGATGGATGCAGTTCTAAAAATCAATATCAGAGAAATTCCTGTAAAACGTTTAACAGCTGCACATAATCCAGACTGCCGTTTTTGTAGGTGGTGTGATAAATTATAAAACAGCCCTCAGCGGAATTATACCCACAACAGAAATGACTTTTTAAAATGACAAACAAAAACACCCACTGTTCAGATGGCCTGGGGTGGACCTGTTCATTACCCAAAAACGCACACACGGCGTTCTTCGAGATGTCTCACAGCTTTGGGGACTTTCCCCTGTGGAGCACACACACAAACACACATGCATGCACGCGTTCATGCACGCACGCACACAAACACACACCCGAACACACTCACACATATGCACGCACACACACGCACACATGCACACTCACATAGGCAGAGCCACAAGTCCTTAGAGTTCAAAAAACCCAATCAAGAAATGTTGTGTGTGCTTTTAGGTAGAGGAGATCTGCTTGCAAGTGCAGAGGCAGACAATAGTTAACCAGCATATACAGTCATGGGCCCAAAACGTCCTGAGTGGGCGGAAGCCGGCGTAAACAGGGCCAGTGTTTCTGCCTAGAAGAATATTCATACCCAGCTGTGTCTGTAGATGCACCTTCAATGGAAGCTGGCCCAGACGCTGGGCTCCGTTCTTTTTTTCCTTCGCTTACAGCCGCGTTAGCAGCAGACTGAGAAGCTCTATCCTAAGGACAGATCCTAATACGCGAGACAGAGAGACCCAGAAATATTGTCCACCCTTAGGGTGTGTTTCATCTCGGACGTTGGGTTTGGCCGAGTAGGACTTCGTAGGAGAAAATCAATTAAACACCCAGCAGCATGAGTACAGCATGGACTTTACTGGACCCATTGTGCTACCAGCTGAAAAAGGATTTCAGTGATCAGCACTAAAACAGTCCACTACACAGTCCAAGTGATCATCGCCCCGATTCGACCATTGCACCTTTTTGTACAAGCTCATTCGGCACTTTCCGATGATCCACGGCAAAGAGGAACAGTTATTTATTCCATCCATTCTACCCTGTTTAGAAACAAGGCAGATCCTCTCCTTTTTTCCGTTGTCTAGACCATGCGTTTGTGTGGTTTCTGCTAAATCTGGTCCTGCTTGCCCCGGAGCTCTCTGCCTGACTGCATCTCAGCAATTTTTCACCTCACGCCTGGTGGTTGCGGGGGCCTGGGTGGGTTTTCCGAGTCCTACATGGGAAATCGCCTTCCTAAGCCCCACACACTTCATAAATGATCCATCTACTTCAGTTTTCTACTTATTTTAGACTCCAAAATGTTTTTTTCCCTCTATTCTACTGCACTAAACAGATGATTTGGTTAGTTTTAAAAGGGATCTTTGGTCAACATTTATCTATTCAAAAATGTCTTTATAAGCATTCCCATGCAGTTTTTAGGTCATATTTACTAATTGAGTTTTGTGGTTTCATGGTCAGTGTTGCTGTGTTGCAGTGTTAATGGAGCAAGATGCCAATCATCTTGGACGGGGCCTACCTGCATTTCACATACATGAAAGCTATGACCTCCCAAATAATATATTTCATAAAAAGAGAAACGGAACTTCATATCTGAAGGGGACGGAAGAGTTATTTTATAGCCATTACCTGAAAAACTCAGCTTTTGGTGCCTGTTTGCCAGACATATTCCATGTACATGTTATAACTCCCCTATTCCCCGCTCTGCTACTGGTCAACATAAACCCAAACTGTACCAAAAATATAAACCAGGAGCCACGTAGAGACATTCATTTGTGAGTAAATCCGAGTAAGAAAATACTATAAAGAAATGTCTGTAAAAACTCTTTTGTCCTCGTTCCCTCTCCATCTTTGTAAACACGAGTACAGATTTCTAACTTGTGATCACCGTCTGAGAATGGGGATCAGTGACACGTCAGCTGGCTCCCTGTCAGAGAAATATTGACCCGTTAAAACAAACACCACAAATAACATCACATAGACCAAAGAGAAACACTACTTTAGCCCAAACCGAAGCCTAATGGGGGCTCAGAAGTGATAGCCAAAAGCTCATTAGTCTAACATTTGTATGTGTGTGTTCGTGTGTGCATGATAGACAGATAACTTTGACAAGGTCGATTCACAAAGCTCAGATAGAATGTATTTGAGCAGCCTTCAAGTGGCTCCTATTGTTGCACTGGAGAAACAGAGGTAAAAATCACAGTGGTAAACACACCAGCAGTGTCCAACAGATTAATTTGGGGTCAGACGTACATTCTCTGAATCACGCTCCAAAACATCACTCACCTTGCAAGAGCTATGCAAACTTCACTCTCTCAAGTTTTTTTTTTTTTTTTTTTTTTATGTGAGAAAATGTGATAAATTAAATGTAGCCTTATAAAAAACATTCTGGCATATTTACACAGCAACTTTTAAAATGATGTCACTATCAATATTATCACCCTAACGCAAGTCATTAAAATTTGTACACTGATCTTTGC
Source organism: Hiodon alosoides (assembly GCA_025775065.1). Taxonomy (NCBI): domain Eukaryota; kingdom Metazoa; phylum Chordata; class Actinopteri; order Hiodontiformes; family Hiodontidae; genus Hiodon; species Hiodon alosoides. The sequence continues at coordinate 13,301 of JAOYSI010001484.1, read as the reverse complement.
TCTAACATCGCACTTTGAACTGTCACATTCTCTGCATCCATTTGAATTTAAGTGTTGGAAGAAAACAAATGAGCTAGCGTATTCTTTAAACCACATATTAGTCTTTGCACATTGGCTGGATATGTTGCTTTATGAGAGACATCACAACACTTCTCAGACATTGGGGCTGCAGCCAGGACTTGCAGCGAGGACAGCCGTTAGACAACGGCTGTCCTCGGAGCAATGTCAAACCAAACAACGGGGAATGCACAAACCCACAAACACAAGGCAGCGTCTGGCGCCAATCAACCATGCCCTCTTCGTGGAAAAGGTCTACATCTGTGCAAGGGGAACTTGCGCTCCACATCAGCCCTGTACATTCCGCACTACATCTGCTCCAACCGACTGCTAGTGCGTCATCTAGCGTTAGCCTTCTGCGGCTAATTTAAGGGCTACATGCGCTTGGCTCAGAGGAAAGACACATCATGAATGGTTTGTGTTAGCATACCAATCCCTAAACATGTTGATTCATTCAAAGGGCTGCGCAGCCTGCACATCTGTCACGGCAGCGCTCAGTAAAATTGGCTGCATTGGACTTTAAAACAAAAACAAAACAGGCTTCGATCAATGATTAATCCAGGTTCCCTCCTAAAACACATAAATCATCTGAGAGCCAAGAAGGTTCAGTCATGAATGTGTCAGAGCTCTGCCCGAAAGCCACAGATCTTAGCTCACAGTTATAACACAGAGGAAACATTGGCAAACTCTATTTACTCCCAGTGAATATGGGCGCCAATTGTGCTTTGTTAAGAAATGACCCAAATCCTCTCATCTGTTTTCATGAGACAAAAGACTTCTTCTTCCACAAAAGAAAATAGGCTATTGTTCCAGTTTATGAGTAATCATGTTACTTCCACAACATCTACGGCGGGGATGAAGAATACAACATGTTTCAAAACTCTCATTACCAGCAGTGTTTGTCCACTGTGCTGCTGAGGAGGCTGCGACCCGCCCAGATGTTCTGCTAGCACAATGATGTCAAGGGAAATTAGACATTCCGAAAAACCACGTGAGCAATAGCTGTGTTATGCGGGTTCCAGCGTCATCAGTCAGGGACTTTGCGTTTGTTTCATTACTTCCATGATATGCATTCCACATTAGTGAAATGTTGCATGCGCAGGGCTGGACAGCAGGCATTGTTTGCAATGATAAGGCCCTTTCTCTGTTTGTAGAGTTCATGAAGTGCTATGTTTATGTCAGATCTTGGAGTTATTCCCCTCCCTGGAAACTCTGGCCATGAAAAACACAACCATGTAAAGGTGGAGAAATTCCCCTTTTATATTTGACCCTCTGACATCTATCCATTCAGATGTGCCTTTTGGCTGAAACTAGGGTGCTGCTCTCACACACGATGACCTTGGATGAGTGAAAATGGGGGACTCACTTGGATAGAGAGATGTTCTAATCTCTTATATTTGTTTTTTCATGACTGATGCCGCAGAAATCTTGGCGGCCTTCGGAAAGAGAGGTTCTCAAGGCTCAAATGTTGCTGTGGCCCAAAACGATAGGGAATTATTTTGATGACATGGAAACAAGTTCCGATTTAATTATCATGTGAAATAACGATGAGCCGTAACTCTGAGACTATTAAGGGTGAACTCGTCTAGTGGAGGCTTGTTGATAAAAACAACAACGTATCAACAAATATATATTCCAGTCTACTGAAGGTCTTACTGGTGAGTAAACTGAGCCACAGAACATTTACTGTCACCATGTGTATACATTTTTGGAAGCTGTGTATTTCAGGTCATGTAAGTTACTTCAGTACCCTGTTTTGTATCTGTTTAAAAGATAAAGTGTAGAAGTGTAAGCTAAACAACTTGTTGGTCATCTTAGATAAGGGTGGCAGATTTCAACAACAATAATAATTATTATTATTATTACTCTATTAACTGCAAAACAGAAACCACACTTTGAATAATTCATTGAGATCCATTCTGGATGACACCTGCATGCAAAGTTTGATTTTAACATGGATGCCTTGAAGCGGGAAGGTTGTAATAACATAGTAATGGTGTGTTTTTCTGTCAGTACCTCTACTTTCCCCTTTTCCCTCTCTCTGATTAATCTCGAACAGGCGTTAGAGTCTGTTTTTATTAACTGGAGAAAGCTGTGAGCACAATGGTCATAAAAACAATACCAAGAAAACAAAATGGAAGTCTTGAAACCTGAGACAAAGAAACACAGTCAGATGTTCGGTAACAAGAGTAACGAAAGGGCTGTGAGCTCCAGCCATGTGGATGGTTTGGTTTCAGTGTTTGTGTTGGTCTGTGGTTAAAAAACAAAACAAAAGAAAATCCTGTCAGGACGACATGTTCTTAAAGACCACAAAGTCTGGTTCTTTTGTTTGTTTTTGAGACTGGAAACTCTGCAGTGAACCAATGACACAAGCACATAACTGGACTGGCGTTGACTGTGGGCCAAACAGTATAAATTAAATATATAAGAGAAACCATATTTTTAATATTTTACTAATTTTTGATTAGTTATTATTTTTTTATAATGACTGTTTTGATTGTAATTATTCAAAACTATCCACTGTTCTGGACTATAGACCGTTGACCACCGTTGTTTAAGGGGCGTCCATAGAGCTGTCTTAGACAACATCGATTATTAATTTGACGGTTCCAAATAACGCATGTTGCCCTGTGTGTGTGAGCGAATTTTCAAGTAGGCCTTGACTCGTCTCCCCATTTATGGGTCACACACATGTGTGAAACGCAGAGCACATGTTTGGCAAGAAATGAATAGAGTGACATTGATAAAGTTATTGTTTTATCTGGGAGAGACTTTGAAGGAGCACAAGTGTCTTACTGGCAAAGGTCTACTTTTGTAGATTTGAACTGTGATTAACACAACACTAGAAGTGTGATGCTAGAAAACTCTGATGAAGATATATATTTTCACATATGGCTTAGGACCTCTCTTTTCCTGGTCCCAACAAGAAACTGTAAAGTTACTTTCTTTGTTTGTGCATTTATTAGCACTGTGATAGATGGCATTGAATGAGAGAACATCATCAGGTAAATGCTGTGTGTTATGGCTTTGTGCTGGTAAACAGGATGGCTGGACAAAGCTGTGGTGGCGCTCATGAGGGAATCTTCACAAAAGAACAGCTGCAGCACATCCCTATAGAAAGCCGTCACATTTCTATTCTTGAGACTGGGTGAATGGCTGTCTCTTAAAAATCCCAGATAACATCCTTTTAGGCCTGTGCATTTGAAAGTCTGAAACTGTCTTCAAAAGCCACCAGTTCGTTTCTGACATAACATTAGTGAAGTGGGGCAACAAAAGGAGCAGGACACAGGCTGTCTGCCTGACCTGCCTCACTAGTCAACTGAGGTGAGTCAACATCTGTGCTATGATGTCAATTTCTGGAACAGATGTTCCACATCTGTGTGTGTGTTTTTGTGTGTGTGTGTGGGGGGGGGGTGGGGGGTGGCTCTATCCAAGGTTTACATTTCTCTGCTCAGCCCTCCCTTTGCCTTGGAAGTGCTTTCTTTTGGGTGACACAAATGCAACACATTACAAAAAGGCCCCCGCCCAGCCTTTTTACTGGAAAATATGTTTTTCTGCTTTAGAGGGGAGGTTGTGGCGCTGCCTCCACTTGGATAAGTCTGACTGATTAATCAGCATTATCATTAACTCCTTCAGACAAAGAACAATAACTGTGGATGCTTAGGCACAAAGGTGATCTACATACATTTTTTTGTCCTCACTGGGAAATGAGGAAGTGCAGGTTCCTCCAACCTGCCCATCTTCTCATCATTAACATTTCACGCACCACAGTCAACACACCCCCATGCTTATACTCTGATAATGGGAGTGTCGATCCAATGTTAATCCAGTTCTTCCCAGATATTGTTTCATGTAATTTAAATAAATGAAAAGGTTTATATAAGTTTTACTTGCGTTTCCAAGGCATCACTCTGAACCTTGTCCCCTGTCTATCTTTTGTGCAGCAGAATCCCCCTCGCTTTGCCAAAACTGACCTCGGACCATGGAGAGTCTGAAGACCATGTCTCACTGAAGTGAGCTGGACCGGGGCAGCTGGTGGTGTAGTGGTTAAGGTGACAGGCTTGTAACCGAAAGATTCAAGCCCCACCCCAGCTGTTGTACCCTTGAGCAAGGTAAAATATCCAGCTGTATAAGTGGATGAATGTAGAAAATGTGAACTGTGTAAGTCTGTGTGGATAAAAGCACTGTCCAATTGTCAAGACCAGGCCACAGTATTACTCACTCTTAATCATGCTAGGACCAGGAAATGAGGAGTAATACAGGACTCAAAGGGTAGACCGTGAGCTAGACCATGGCACTGTGAAGCACCAGTGCTAACCACTGAGACAGAAGGGTATTTTCATTATTGAATATAATTACTGCTTCCCCATTGCTTAATAAAGCTTGCTGTTGTTCCGCTGAAGGAGAGGATTGAATCACCATCACTCCCAATGACCCCAGGTCCATTCACCGGACGAAAAGCAGAACAGACAATGCGAGAACATACAGTCAGGCTGTACTGAGAAAGCCCACACGGGAAACATTGGATGGCCACACTTCCCGCCTGTTTTGCTGAAGTGGTGTCTTCTCTTTCTCTTTAGGCCCAACCACTACTGAGAAGAAAATTGCAAACTTTGTTTCACCACCATAATTTAATCCAGTTACTTAATGTAAAGTTTTTGTCCTTAGGCCAAGGAGGAACCAAGACATTGGTTCATTTATATTGGAAAAATAATTAAAAGTTATAAGAAAAAATAGGCATCATTGGAAATCTCAATCTTACCAGGATTTGGTGTTATTTGTTCTCAAGATAAGAATCCTCTCGTCATGTTTCTTCACTCAAACTGATTCTGAACTTTTGTAATTCTTGCTGGCTCAGTGGGTTTAAATTAAAAACACTGATGGAATTTACCTCCTGGACTTAGGCCTGGAAGTTAGGACAGGGTTGTTTGTTTTTGTTGTCTCACTGTCAGCTTTAAGCCTCTTAAGGTCTTTGTTTCTATTTTTTTTAATTATCTTTTAACCCCAGATTTAATACGGACCAATGCATCGCATTTAGCTGAATAAGATACATTACTGCTGTCTTTGAAATAGATTTTCTAGTTGTAGCTGTGGTTTTCCAGTAGGAAATACTTCTCCTAAATCGTTTATGAACCAAGGAGTTTGAGGCACCAAAGCGCCAGCTGGTTTTTACTTAAGTGGCATCCCACTACATCCTTTGCATGTGACATCCCCAGTTCTGTTCCCCAGTTCAGGTTTTCCACCTGGGGAAGGGTTCTGACATCACTACAAACTGGGAACCCTCCAGATTTCAGCAGAAGCGTGTAAGCAAGAGCAGAACAACATTAAGTCATGCAATGGATTTTCCTGTTTGCCGTCACTTTTCAAAAACACTACACCAGGTGCAGGACGGGTGTTGAGGAACCAAGAAATCTTTCATCTTTAATCACGGTCAATGCTCCGTTGCCTGAAATCGGGATTCTTTGACAAAAGTCAATGGAGGGCCAAATTTCAATCTTGAGAGTGTGCAATGCACCGTCGCTGTCAGACGGCCCATCGCAGGAGGCCCTGATGTGACCTGGCCGTAGCTCGGTGGGTGGGACCAGGGAGCCGCAGGCAGCGGAAGGCTGAGTACAGGGAGGCTGTAAAGTGCTGCGCCAGACAGACATGCTGGGCACAGACAGAAGGCAAACAGGGCCCAGACGAGACAACACGCTACTCCACCGTCGCTACCCAGTGCGGGGCATGCCGTCACCACTCTCAAAGCGGACACTGTGGCGACCGAACTCCCAGCCCCCTGCAGAGAACATGGAGGCGTCGTCGCTAGTCTGTGCACCCTCCATATAGCCCAGACACATATCCCCGGCCATTAGTTGGTTTCATCCCAGCAACTCATTAGCCCAGTGTGAAGCTTCCCATGCAAATCTGAAGACAAAAACAACATCCTGAAACCAATTAAACACGTGGAAAGCAGGAACGAGTGGCATATGTGATTAATTGTTTCTTTAAATGTTTCTGTACAGTGAAAAGTAATTTTTCCACAAGTCGACAATGTGCTGAAACTGCTGATATTCTTGGACTCAGATGTTGGCTTTGGATGTCCGACTAGCCACATAAGAAAGGCACAGCCTGTATTAAACTGTGCTTTAAAGGGTTTATAAAGGATTAATAAAGGCATAGCTGAAATGTTACCATGACAGAATATGTGTATTGCAGTGATGAATTTCCACGACACCATTGACTGCTCGGAAACTAGTCAAAATGTAGACACATAATAAGCTCATATTATATATAGATTTCAAAAAACAGACATGGAAAATGACAGAATTTTTCTCTGGCAAACAGTACTTTTTTAACGAGCAGTAACAACATGTAGCAATCTTTGCCTAAGCTCTGGTATGTTAGATAATTGTGATATATTTCAGATAATTGAGTTTGGTGACATTTTAATTATAAATAAAATCTCATTGTCTGTGCAGCCTAACATAATTCAGCATTCTTGTGCAAAACCCTAGTCTGCCATGAAATATTCGACTGAGTGATGCAATCCACTTCAATGATTCATACCAGATTAATATATTGCTACTCAGCCCAGAGCTGTCCAGACACATACATTAAATTAGAGGCTACAACGAGCGACAAGCTTGGATAAGCGTGCGTTTCCAAAACATGAACTTTTGTGAGTTCTTTTGTTAGTCCATGAAATCTCTTTTCGGAGATTTTTTCTTTCACAGGAATCCCTTTCACGTGACCCACAGAAAGTCAGGTGTGTAAACAGCTTAAGGATTAGAGTTAAATAATGTACCCTCAGGAGAGCCCTTAAACAGACAGGAAGAACTTTGAAGCGAAAAGTTGAATTGTTTTCTCTTTGGATAATTTCACAAATGCTAAAACTTAGCATTTCACGTGAGCACCCTTGCTCACATGAAACTTGAATTCATAATTAAAACTATATGCATCCACATGTGTTTCTTTTCAAAAAGCAACCTGAGGAGGCAATCTGGACTTTGGATAATTTGGTTTGATACAACCTAGCTTGCCTTGCGATAGCACATTTCTTGACCCTTGAAGTCCCACCGAGTAGCTTGTCCCTTGCGGTTCCCAGCTACAGGCAGCTGTGAACAAGGGGCCCTGTCTCTCGGTCTGCCTGCGTCTCTCAGCTTCATTGGCAGACACATTCGAGGGGGCCTGCAGTATTCCCTGCGGGTGCCAGGGCACATTCTGCTAACTTCCTCATAGTTTACTTTGGAAAGGTGGACTGTGAGTGTTGGATGGCCTGGGTCCACTGCGCAGTTTTTGCGAAGCGGTCAGCCCTGGCCCCTGTTTTCGCACCTCCGCTCTTCCTTTGTCAACCCATGCATGTGGCCATTTAAATGTTCGAGGAAGGTGTGCGGCAGAGGGTGCCATCTAGTGGGAGGATGGAATATCCTGTTTTTTTCTCACAACTCCATGTTTTTTTTTTTTTTTTACAGTCGTTTATCTACGCCTTGGAAGTCTACTGCAACCCAAATTGTTTATTTGACAGTGGACCTGTCCTACAAAGCACTGGGCCTCTAGCCCACATGTATCAAGCCACTGAGAGGTCCTTACCTAATTTTCAGAATGATGGAAATTTTGTCCTACACTCAGAATTAAAAAAACATGGTGTATTAAATTTATTTTAACCTAAAGAGCACTAACTTGTCAGGTTTTAAGAGACCTCCCAACCTCTCCTAACTGGGTTAGGAGTCACCAGGCTTGCGCATTACAATGCATCAGTTGCCCACTGTGTGCGCGTGATTAATTAAAATAAGTACATTTAATGCACAAAAATAAAATACAAACCAGTGTCGTCAGTAGCCTTCTTAAACGCTGCAATTTATTGCCGCTTCTTCAACACTAGAACCACCTTTCCTCGGCTCGCAACCCTCTGGATTGCAGACAGTGGAGTGCAAGGCTATTTTTATTCTCTGAGATATCTCTCAATGCTACCTTTTTATCACTGCTTGTCACTGTAGGACTAGATTTGCCTTTTATGCTCAACAGCTGCCTAAGTCCACATTAGGCTTTTCTCCATCGCTGAGTTTGGAGGGTATTCTTTGGCGGTTTTCTTCCCACATCCTAGGCCAGAATAAATGTCATCACAGGTCTGGCTCCTCCTTGACATCACCCATGTAACCCTTGGCCTGGTGGTACCGTACCCAGACCTGATGACTGTGATATTCGTGCACCCAGGGGTGCCAGGTCCGGCAGTTCAGGGCCCTCTTCTTCCCCCTCAGAACTCCTCCCGTTCTCTCTACCAATGTCTGTCTTTGGTCTCTCTGATTGGCTGCTTTCCCGTGCCAACATAGTCGGCCAAGACCCATAGCCCAACACCCAGTAGCTGGATGGTCCTCCAATCCCTTGTGGTGGCGTCGATGGCCTGTCAGTGGCCACCACATGGTGCACAGCGCCGTCCCACCCGGCAACCATAAGAGAAGATCTGCATTCCTTTTAGCCAAGCCGGGAAGTTTATGATGCTCAGTTGCCCCCAGCTTGGCTGTCTCCAGGTGCACTAAGCTCTGGGGAATGTATTCCATGTTGGTGTACACCATGAAATACATTCCCCAGAGATAATATGGTATTTACATTTCTTGTGGATTTCAAAGCCAGCATCTCCAGCTTGGATGCACTATAGTTTTGGTCATTGCGTTCTAGTGGATCCAATTTCTGGCTTGCATAAGCCATCACCCATTACTGGCCATCCTGGATCTGGATCAGATCTGCTCCCAGCCTGTCCAGACTTGAGGCTGGGACCAGGCAAAGGGGTTTGGTGAAGGGTTTGGTAATACGCCTGGATCAGTGTGCTCAGCGTGGTCTTCTTCAGCCTGTCAAACGACTCCTTGCACTCTCCTTTTTCTAAAAAAAAAAAAAGACAAGAGACGCCAAAACCCTCAAAGTCTATTCATTTCAATGTTTTCTGTTTTGACAAAAGATGTTTGTTTACATCATCACTGCCTCACAAACGTATGGGCTCGGTAAAAAAAAAAAAAAACAGTCGGAGGGAGGTAATAAAACGTTGTAAATGGACCTTTGGACACATTAGCAATCTCACTAAAAACAGCTTCAACTCAGCCAGAGTCAGGAGGGAACCCAGAACGAATAGATTTATTTGGCTTGCCTGCCATCTACATTTTTGAGGGAGAATTGCTTCAGGTAATCATTCAACACAGTCCCTCCTTTACCATGTCTTCAACATGAATAAATTAGTCATTTGTCTCAAATTAGTCATGAGACATAGAAACCTGTGATAATCTAGCTCAAGGAATTATTTATTAACGTATTATGCATTGGGACAAATGAGTGGGGTAATGGTACAACAACAGTCGTGTCCCTATTGACTGGGGAAAGTATACCAGGAGACAATTGACCAAAGTGCAAGAAAGAAAACGCTGTTTTATACCGTGCGATATTAAAACCTTTCTAGGTTTGGAGCACTACAAAGGTCTGATTAAATTACCCCCTAAAAAATGTTAAAACCTAAGGTCAAAACTAAAAGTAGTTTTTGCTTATGGTATTGGTTACACCCATGATTTATGAGTTGACACGGGGATAAAAGGAGTAGTCATTACCTGTCAACAGACCACGTTTTGGGGCGCGGTTGTAAACAACAGACCACGTTTTGGGGCGCGGTTGTAAACAACAGACCACGTTTTGGGGCGCGGTTGTAAACGACAGCCGCTTTTTGGCTCCTTTGGCTGGTGATCGTTTCTCCCGCACGTAGACGTTTAGTGCATGTCAGTCACCTGGGGGTCTCATTTATAAAACTGCGCGTAAAATTAACATGAATGTGTGGCGTACGAACGAAACACAGAAAGTGTGTACGTAGAAAAACATTCGGATGTATAAAACAGTGCGCACGCACATCCCACGCTGGTTTTCCTTTATAAATCACCATCTACTCGAAATTTAGCGTACATGTGCGAGCGTCTTGTCCCACCCAATTAACGCACTTTCAGGTGTGGTAAATGCACTGATTGTTATTGACAATGACAGGGCCATTATCACATTGACAGTTATGCGCAACGAACATGTGATATGAACATATATGTAACTGTGCACTCGTATCTGTCAGACTGAGGCATCCGTTTAAACGTAATTTGTCCTCACCTTATTATTTATGACAATAAATTTCATAACATGCAAGAAGTGTTTAATAATTACAGATCCAATTAATTACATATTTGAGCGGTTATTTTGCAAAAACAGATATCTCCGTTTGTTGGCTATTTATCCAAAATCATGTTTTTGTGTGCACTCCAGGGTACTCTTATGTAAAACGTGAGAGGTAATATGTGGATTTATTTTTCACAATGTAATCATTTTGAAAGCTTTTTTCGAGTTTCATCCTTCTGCCAACGGAGTCGCAGTTTTTTTTATTTCTTAAATTTTTGTGGGTACGCATGGGTCAAAGTGTGCGTGTAGGACCGCACGTTCTCACGTCAAGTTTGTTTTTTTATAAATCCCAAAGTTTGCTTAGAAACTAGCGTACGCAACGTTTATAAATGAGACCCTGGACTTTTGTGTATGATTGATTGAATCAGATTGGGTCGGTCGGTCTGTCAGCGCAAGCCATCGTAAAACAGGTGACCACGGCATCAAGATTCATGCAGCTGTAATACATATCAGCTCTAGGTCATTGGAAATTATGGTCCTCGTGGTGGCTGGCTTTTTTTGTTCTCCCTCGCCCCACTGCTTCATTGAAATCGTTTTATTTGAAATGATCTCACCTGGGGTTCTCAGGTGTAGATCAGATACATGATTGAGAGGCACCTCGACAACTAGCAGGCATAGAGTCCCCTGAGCCCTTCCAACAAACCATAATACCAGGGCTGCTGCCCTGCTGGCATTGGAAGTCAAAACCCCCACTCGTCCGAGATTGCATCAGTATCCACATGACGTTCAAGTAAGGGTAGGTCTTATCGAATCTTCTGTGCAGGAAGCATTTTTCGAGATTTCCGTTTCAATATCACCTAATTCGCCTATATAGTAAATTATGCTACATTTAATATGTGTCCAATTCAAAGGCAGAAAACCATTTTGGGCACCGATAAGTGCGTTGCGCTGTACGCGCTGCTTAAAAATCCACGCTAAATTCAACTCGGCCTGAAGTAATTTCAGAACCTGTCGGAGGAAAAGATATCGTAGTAGATGCCCTGTTACAGCCTGTCCTTCCATTAGTGTAGGTTCACCCCCAGACGACTTGTTTTTGTGTGTCAGGTATTACCTGACGCCGATGTTTGTGGAGCCTCCCGGGGTCTCTCCTGGTTCCTGAAGCGATTTGGCTGCACAACGAAATGCCACACGCTCCGGTTCACCTGCTTAAGTCCATGCTCTCCCACTCGCAATATAAATACGGCTGCGTCTTTCAATGCACCGACACTCCGCCCACGTTCATTTAAAATACGCTACCGAATGTTCTCAGACATTCATTATTTACACCGTTCGGTCGTGGAGGAGAATATGCGAGGTCTCTTCCTTTTTCGTCTTAAAAGGAAAAGTGGCATCGCTGGGTTTTTACAACTTTGGTAGACGACATATAATTGTAGGCTGTGCTTATAAGGGTTGTGTCTGTACCAGAAAGTCAGAGTGCGCTTGTTTCTGCTTCAATTAACCAAGACACAGGTCTGTCTGTTTCACATTCAGGTTGTATGCCATAGCATGTCAGTCACGGCAAAGAATTCGATTCAACGGTATCACTTCAGTGCAGTCATTACTAGTCTGCGAAGTTTTTAGCAACTGGTAAATACAATGTGCATGTCAGTGGGTTGCTTATGAATTCATTTAATAAAATGCAACTGTCTGAAAATAGATTGCCTTCCGGGGAAATTATAATGGCGATGAAAAGTTTGATAGCGGTGTGTGATTAATTACTATAATCACGATTGTAATGTTCAGCTCTGTGCTGGCACCGCCAGCTGGTGATAGCTGATTACAAACTGTGCTGTGTGGTGGAAAACTGGCCTAAGATAGGTGTCCCTCTGTTCCCGTTACAGCACAATCACAACCAGTGATAACCTCTCAGTCCTCAACACAGCTGTGCTGATTGGCAGCCAATTGTACAGGCTGAAAGCAGTGATGCCTGATGGGTCCTCTGCATGTAATAAAAATATAGATTGTAGATGGCACTCCTGGAGTGAGAAAAAATCTCCTGTATTAGTAAACCGCTTGGTGGAAGTACTGGGCTTGACCCATAAAAAGTATTATTTCCTTTAGTTTGAGATGTGGCAGCTTATGATCCATACCTTCATCTTGCTTTTGTATTGTAAGATGCCCTCCTTTTCAAGAAAACAAATCCCTGATATAAACATATAAACCAAACCATTACTAATCATTAAAGAGTCCTGCACTGTGATAGATGATCAATATTCTTTTTTTTAAGAGCATTTTAGGGTATACAATAGTTCCCTAAACTTGCAGGCGTCAAACGGTTTCATCGGGATAATCAGTGCAGTCATAAATGAGAAAATTTAAGAATGTGTTTTACATGCAGTATAACAGGATGATGGATAAGAGCTGGTGTCCTGTTAGTTTTATATCTAGCATGCAGCATGTAGAGAGGCACCCAAAGAGAGCTGTTTGTGTTTTGATTCAAATTGGTATGAAAGAGGTTGTTTGTTGAATAAAAAGTTCAATTAAAAAATAAAGTTGGTTTTGGTCGGTGTGTTTGTCTGATAACATGACCAGTAAAGGCAGTAAATTGGCACTCCTGCTCCCTGCGTCTGATCACTGCTGGAATAAGAGTGCCTTCTAAAAGTATTGCTCTTTATAGTTGCTCTAATAATTACCGTTTTTTTTTTTTTATATATTCAACGACAGATGATGAAATTGATATCTAACAGTGCATTAAGCACCAAAGATAGATGAGACTAATCCTTCTCTGTCTGAAAGTACACCCTTTTTTCAGACAGGTCTTGGCTGTTCTGTGATGCATGTTACTCTTCTGCTTATATCCAAGCAGCCTCTGGTGGTGGTTTTGAGAGTGATGTTGAAGAGTGCTAGACATGGAGATGTCAATAGGTCTACTTGCCATTCAGCCCTAATTGCTCGATCCAGTCTCAGCCAGACCATTCATCTCCACAGCTATAAAGTTTATAGATGGATGAAAACAGATCAAACCATCTAAAATGTTGGTTGCTTAGCAGACGCTTTTATCCAAAGCTTACAGTTCCTACATTTATCCAGTTATACAGCTATATATATATATATATATATATATATATATATATATATATATATATACGCTT
>JAOYSI010001481.1:0-17044 GCA_025775065.1 Hiodon alosoides | reverse complement strand
TGTGTGTGTGTGTGTGTGTGTGGATGTAGGGGTTGCCATGTCAAGACTAATTTAGGCTAAGAAAATGACACTGCCTTACACCCACCTCTTCTCTACTGTAGTCGCCACAGTTGCCAGAGTCGTGTGGCTGGCCCGCTGCATTGCAAACATGATTAATTAGAGAGCCTTGTGTGCATCGGTGCTATAGTGGGCGTCTGACAACAAAGGGGAGACTAATCAAAGGAATTCAATTTGAGGGTTTCGGTCCTCCTTTTCTGCTTCCCATGTGTCTTGTTTAATGTAATAGTCATGATGGGAAATCTCGGCCGGGCGCCAAGGCCCTCTGCATAATTATTCTTTAAGAGGCAGACCAGGGCTGGGAGTGGCATTTTCTACAAGAATTCCAGAGAATAAGGTTTCCTAATTGGCCCTGAGGGCTGAGCCACATTTCTCCCCAGAGCGCCCCCAGCTGTGGAGGATGAGCGGCCTGGAGAAGGTATGAGCTGAACCGGATCCTTCATTCAAGATGCTCAGACCCCGGTTTCCCAGAGCTGTGATTCACAGGGTGGACTACCAGCTGTAAAATAATCTTAGCGTAGAGGGCTGCAGTGGAGTCAGCTTCCATCCATTCATCAATCCACATTTCAGATTTTTAGCTTAATAGATTCTTGCCTAGTGTGTGTGTGTGTGTGTGCGTGTGTGCGTGTGTGCGTGTTTGCGTGCGTGCGTGTGTGCGTGCGTGCGTGTGTGCGCGTGCGCGCGCGCGTGCGTGCGTGCGTGCGTGCGTGTGCGTGTGCGTGTGCGTGTGCGTGTGCGTGTGCGTGTGCGTGTGTGTGTGTGTGCGTGTGTGTGTGTATTCTGGCGGTTTCTGCTATGGCTAATTTGAATCAAGACTGGTCAACCACTCTCCTGCTGCACCCAAACTCACCGATGCAAACTGTTCATGGCTCCTGTTGCGTTTCAATTCAAAATCAGCTCACTTTTCATTTAAAAGGCTACGAAAGATCAAAGGATAAAAGTGCTACTTGAAGCCGATCTCTTCATTCCCTCTTTGAGCCTCCAAATCATATCTATAGTTGAGTGAAGAGGAGAGATGGGAGAGACAAAGCGATCGACTGCAAGCTCAGTGACTGTGGCCCGTTCAAAAAGGCAGGCCTAAAAAGATTATACCTCCTAAGAGAAAATTTGTCACTGTGGCAGGTGAGAGGTGAAGAGAGAAATGCACTTTTCCTCAATCTATTTTAATCACACCTTTTATCCCTAATTTCCCCGAGTGTGCAAGAATCTAAATGACTTTACTCGATGCAACCTGGAACACTATAATTCTTCTCAGCCCGACAGAGACAAAGAGTAACAAATTTATCCCAGAATAATCAATTCCGTTTCAGTTACTACTTTGACATCCTTTAGGGCAGCTGTGATGACACGGTGGGTGTGTTTGTAGTGGATGCCATTTGTTTTTGGACATGCCCGGTGAGCGGACCACGTGAAACCACGAGGAGCGGACCTCGTGAAACCACGAGGAGCGGACCACGTGAAACCACGGGGAGCGGACTGTGCCCCACGGTTATTACTGTGGGAGGTGAAGGAGTCCGATTATGGGGAGACACGATCACCTGGTCGGTGCAAACCAGACTGTAATAGCTGCTGCTACTTTGTAATTCATCCATAACGCTGAGCTGCAGACCTGGACTTTCCTCCAGTTTCCAGTGAGGGTGTGCTCCCACTAGGTGCCATCCTCAGGGTCCCACTCCTCTTCCTGATGGGCCGGGTCAGCACATTCATTCAGGGCTGGATCACCTCGCCTTACATGGAAAGCTTGTAGTACTGTTTGCGGTTCTTCCCTAGCGGCGGGACCCTGTAACTGAATCTTACTCACAAGGAGGGGGGACGGTGTCGTCCTGGCTTTTAGAAGTGACCCGATCTCCCAGGTACAGGAGGGATCATTTGATCTTGAATAACAAGAACTTGTTGTAGGGTTCAGCACTGTTTTAGTTCTGAAGATATAATTCCAACTTGTATACGCTGAAAACTTATATCCCCCCTAATTTTTCGTAGTACGTTGATATACTTAAACCCTGCTAAGACTTTCTTTGTTGACTTTCGTACAGGACTGGGTAATCCCCTGCGACTCCCCCATAACCATTTTGGGTTAAGGAGCTCAGCTATAGACTATGCGGTTCAATTCAAGTCCTTCAAGTGAGTTAAAGTTGGAGCTGAGAGCCTTTCTGTCCAGGAAGTTGACTGTTTTAGCAGTGGTTTTTCCCTCTGGTAGGGACTCTTGAGATTTGTTCTTCCATTTTCAGTGAGAGAGTGCTTCATTCAGGCAACTACACCGTGTGGTCTTCATACTAGCACGGCCTTGGCTATTGTGGTTATTTCTAATGCTGTACTTCGTCCAAAGTTTCCTAACGACGCCTCCTCACTCCAGTTTCAGAGACATTTGTAGTACTAATCAATGGCTGACAATCCGAGGTGGGGATGGAGCTTTAGACATAGACCTCATCTATGTTGCTGGCCTCTGTAAAAGCTATGACTTTCCCCTACGGACAAGCTGTTTTCTAAAGTTAGTCTGCTGTTTTGTTGGATGTCAAAGTTGCAATTACCTATAACACACTTCAAAGAAATTGCTTGTCTTTAGATTGTAGCTGTATTCGATTAATTACTGGTGTAAAAAAAAACAAAAGAGAAACCCGACCCAAAATGTTGAAAAGTAAATTTAGCTCCGTTGGGAAAAACACCTGAAGCTTGACCCTGTTTATTGACCCTGCAGGAGGGAGTCAAATTAAACCAGCTTTTCCCCAAAGCTCCGCACACATTCCAAATCCTTTCACTGTATCATTATTCTGTAGCGCCGTTTTGTTTTTGCAGCGCAGCTGAAGCACAGAGACTGCAATTTCTCTGCGGTATTCAGGGCTCCTGATAAGACCATTCGCTTTATTTCTGAAGTGGTTTATCTTACCAAGACTCCTATATTGCTTTGTTTGATACATTTTCTACTCTTCTCTGCCCCCTGGCTGGGTTGTTTGAACTCAAGGTGGGGTTGTGTGTGTGGAAGGCTGAGAGGGAAGATGCAATGTCATTCTGACCTTAAACTGAAATCTGTCTACTGGAGCCAAGTAAATATTCTCTTTCATTTGCCTCAGATGTTGCGAGAGAGTTTTCATTGCCTGAAAACGGTGGCAAAAAAAAGGTTTTTAAAGAATACAACAATTTTTGAGGGCAGATTATGATGAGGAATGTGTTTATAACATTAAAGTTTTCCAAAGTTTGCTCTCCCTGAAAGAAATACTCTAGGATCAAAAACTCATTAATGAAATGTGCTACAGCTGGCATTTCTAGTTCATTTCTAGTATTAAATGGCTTTCCCCGCCTCGTTCCCAAAGGCCGGCACGTTACGTGCAGATTTCATTCACACTCTCACCAATCTCCAGGGACCGAGGTCAGTGCTTCTGCCGTACTGCACTTCATCAGAGGACTGAGGGTTTGTGATGCCTGCTGAAGTGGGGGAACTCGCTCACTGATACAGTGAACTTCATCGTTGGAAACGGCTCGCTGTGAGAGCTTATAGATATTGGCGCCGGAATTAGAGTGCTGTGAAAACACAGCCACTTTCCCTAGAAGGCACCAGGATCCTCTAGGGACCTCTGAATGTATACAACTTGAAGGGGGGTGATTTCCCCCTTCATAGTCATTGCAGTGGCGCATTTTTAAAACAGTTTGTGATCAGCATTGTAGTTATTTATTGGGGAGGAGGAAAAAGAGAATTAGTTGCAGTGTATGTCAATTACCAGGTTTTTTCCTTTTCGTTTCACAGAGGCTCCCAGAGCCTTTAGACTTCAAAATGACTCCAGTCAGGGACTTCTGATTTTCCTCTGTGCTGTGGCTTCAGAGTTTTTATAGCTTCCTCAATGTACAATAAACGATACATCTAAATACTTAGCATACCATTTGAAATATCAGTTCTTTTACATTGGTTGCAAACAGTTCAAGTTTTTCCTCTGAAAATGTTGGTCTTCATTTCTTGCGCAGTCTCACAAGCCAAACAGGTAAATTATGTTTTGTTGTCAGAGGTAACCGAATTGTGTGCGTTAAAGGTGACCCACCTGTGTTTGCTTGTCTTTACCAGGTTCTGACCGAGTGGATCAGAATGCAGTCAGACCAAAGGGTGGAGTAGGGAGGCCCGAGGAGGAACATGACCCAGGCTCCAATGTCAGTGTGGAAGGAGAAGTCCACTTGGTCACCACAGCCCCTCCACCCAACTTCTCCGACCATCGTCTGCACCTCAGGGGGTTCCTGCTCCACGAGGCACTACTCACGCATGACTTTCGGGGGCAGCAGCAGTTTTTTGATCTCAGTGGAAGTCCCACATCACCTGGACCCGGCCGACTCTCCACCAGGGACCCTTCCACTCACTTTGTTCCCCATGAAGACACACCTACCTCGTCAGACATTGCCACCCCATCTGTGACTGCTTCTGCCTTGGCCCGTATAATTTCTGCAGGCAGCCAGTGGACCGTAGTGACAGTCAAGACGATAGCTACCACCAGCTCGTTGACCTCCCCTGCGGTACAGGCATCAACCTCCCCTCCCAGTACCCACATCCCCACCCCATCCAAGCCCATGAAAGAGGGACCTCCTGATGAGGTTTCCACGACGACTGGCCTTGCATCACCAGATCTTATAGCTTCGGTTGGAAACAATTCTGTGAAGCTGGAACTGAGAGCAGAACACAAGACAGATGCTGCCAGTCAGACTCCGGGCATGATCGATGAAGAGGCCACTGTAACCACTGGCATTACCACCACAAAGACGCTTGGTAAGACCTCCACAGAGCACGTGTTTCTGTACAACGTGGGGCCAAGCAGGATCAGTTGGGTTGCCTTGCAACCGATCCATACATAGTGCACCTGCCCCATTCAGTTGGCATTAGAAGTATGTCTTTGTTTGTCTCAGAGAATTTTTTTTTTTAAATTAAGGGTAACATCACTCAGCAGAGCTGGGTTTTTAAGAAACTATTTTTTTATGTTTGAGAGAAGTGGAGCAAAACCTCTTTTGCATGGCTCCACGGGGTTTGAGGGGACCCAGAATGTTTGTAACTGACCACCATAGGATGTAATGAGGGATGAATATCTAAAAGCCATTATCTGATCAAAATATTAAGACAGCATGATGAAGGTAAAAACAATACATGTTTGGCAGTGGTAAAACCGACGATCACACTGCATAATCCCCTGCACAACTGTGTGGAGTCCATGCGAGCGTAAACTTGACAATAATCCAGGTAAAAGAGAAGATGCCACGTAGTTGAGTGGAGAAACCCTCCGTTAGAAATTATTATTATTATTATTATTATTCAGAGTTATTATAGCAAAATCAAACTTTCAGATCCAAAACATTTAAGACGATAAAAGACACGATGAAACAGTATTTTAACAAGTCCTTCCCTTCTGGGCGTATGATGAAAGGAGTGTAACTTTGGGTCGATGGTGTGGCAGAGAGGATGTGAAACGTCTCACTGTGAGTGCTACTGATGACCCATTTTTGCCTTTTTCTCTTTTCAGTTGTGTGTGGTGGGAATCTTACTGCTCCTGAGGGCTACATTGAAATGCCACCGCCCTCCAGAGCTTGGGGCAACTCCCTAATGGAATGTAGCTGCTTCTTAACAGTCTACCTCGGCTATGGAGTGGAGGTTCAGGTCAGCGCCTCATTGCCATTATTTGTGTTGTTATCCATGTGACGAATTTTACTCTTGACCTTCCCAGCATAAACCAATGGGGTGAATCTGAATCTGACAGCCACAAAGAGCTGGAATGTACCACTCATTCAGCCAGGATTTGCCTACTGAAACAAGCGTCAACCTTGCCATATCGTTTACCTGAAAAAAAAAAGGGGGAAATTGCATTGCCTTGCATAGCGCCTTCCTCTGGTTCTGAGTAACCACAGCCCAGCAGTGGTTGACAACGGCAGGAATCCAACCTTTGAGTCCATTGTCCTTCCCCAAATGATTTGGCTAATGAATCTTGAGTAGGAACATGAGTAGGAGGTTCTCTGCGTTCTTGGCCCTCCGGTAGTTGGTGGTGGACGGCTGGGTTTGTTTACACCGGAGGGACGTCTCGTCTCTATTTCACATTTTTAAACTTTCAGCAAGCCTGACATGTCCAAAAGCTGCTAGTTCCTCCATTCATTAATAGTGTTTAGATATGCTTCTCACTCCTTATGTGGTTGGTAAGAGCCTCTGAAGTGCTGCACACAATCGTTCAAACCTCGCTCTTCATCTGATAGGTCTCAATTATAAAACCTACACACACAAAAAGTTTAACCGGCAGATTATTAGCTGCAGCTAATTCCATGCTTTTCCATGTTTTTAGAGGATTTGTTTCTGAAGCCTCTCCCTCAGTTGAATTTTAAAACTTTTCATCTATGCCCACGAGGGCTTCCAGGCAAAATTCTGGGTTCCTTTCTTTATTAGTGACCACGACCAAGACCTCATTTAAACTTTTTTCCTTGCATAAAACGTTTGTGTTTGCCTTTATTATTTTCGTTTAACACTTCAAATGAACTCTGCTGCCCTCTGCTCCAGGCAGAGGAATGGGTTCTCTGTTTATATTCTGTGTCTTCGACTTACCTGGCCATCCAAGAACATGGCAATCAAGTGACCGGGGAGATAGTACCCCTGTATATACAAATCCCCCTGTAAATACAACGTCTTCTCTGGCTACACCCACCTTCTCCTCCATGTTTATTAGAGTGAAGTACCATGTGGGAGGGCATTCTCCATGGTGATGTAATGTCGGCGGCGTTAAGCTGACCTCCTCTAGCCCCCCCCGCAGCCAAAACTATCACCAGTGTGCAAGCAGTGGTTAGTGGTGGGGAAGAGTCGTATCTCTACCCATGGACGTCTACCACAGGGCAGAGGGAGTAATCACTGACCCAGGCAGTTTGACCCTCCGAGCCATGACAGGAGAATGTATGTCATAGTGCCCAGGCCTTAACCACACGCTGATGGACTGCAGAAGACTGCCGATAGGAAGCTGGAATGGACAGGTTTTCTCCTGACACTTGAGAGCAGTAATACAGTTATATTTTGTAAACAGGTGAATAGAACAGTAGGCATAGGATGTGTATGAGTGTATAGGATGTGGGAGGGCCTATCGGATCGCTATCAGGCATCGGGGAAGCAAGTACAGATAGGAAATGGATGAAGTCCAATTTAGAGGATACGTTCATGCATTAAAATTAAATTATGAATTTCCATTACAACACTTATAGTAAACAGTAAACCATATATAAATATAACAGGGTATTTGAACTCAAAATATATTGTAAATGTAAGTAATAAAGGAAACATAAGATATTGCTCTCCTTTCTAACTAAATGATGCTGTATTGATGTATAGTCTTTCACGTCAGCTGGGACTAGCAAGCTGTTTGATGGAATTGACACAGTGTGGTCGTGTCTGTTTTGGTCTCTGGGTAGAGACATAATCACATCAATTTCTTTGTCAACTTTCGTCCTATATTGATGCTAATGAATTGCATGGGTTTTCAAATTTTATGATTTGGGGTGGGTGTGAGTGGTTTCTATGATAAACAAATACAAAGGAACCGTATAAGCTGTGTCGTAAATAGACAAATAACATACAAAGAGAAGCCTAAATAATCAAAACCATCAGTTCGGCATAGCAGATATGACTAAATTGCTAGCAGATGGCTCGTTAACGTTGATAGCACTCTACATTAGTTATGGGGGAAATCCTGGGTGGCAGCAATATCTAAATAACAATGTAGGAACACAGTGTAGAAGCCAATATATAATTTATAACAATAAATAACACTGCATAAAAAATGTAAAGCTGTATAAATCGACACAATGTTAACATATATATAACTCTGCTGAAGTTTACCTAAAGGAAGGCTTTATCTACAATTTGACATCATACAATTTCGTCAAAAGCAACGTAAAGTTACAATTGGTAGCAATTACAATATTTTATTTTTAATTAACAAATTATAATTTATTCAATAGAATAAATACTTAAAGTCATCCACACATATCGATATGTTTGCCCTTCAATGTGTGGACCCAGGCACTCCAAATAGCTTTTTCACAAATTGTTTGTCATACACGTTTTACAATCCCACAAACTGACTGCGTCACCCCTTAATTGGGTTTACCTCAAGCAGCCCTCAGGAGGTGGCCTGGATTTTAAAGCCTGCACCTGGCCCCAATTTACAGTGAGAGCCAGGTGCTGATAATAATTACCCAATTAAGGCTCCCATGGCTTTGGGTAGGGAGGCTCAGCCCCTCCCCTTTTCGTCTCCTGCCTCGTCACAGTGTATACATGCATATATTTTAATATTAACACATGTTAAGTGTAATGCAAATGATTTGGGTGCTCATCTACCACCGTTCCCTTCCACCGCTCGTCCACAATTAATGTGATGAGGCGCTTTCAGGCTGTGATTACGTAATCAGTCAGTTACTTATGAATCTGTTCAGCAGGGAGTTTTGTACACAGGTTTTACTCTTGTTGGCTAGATCTATCCCTGATCTTCTACGTGGGTCCACACGTTCAGATCTTCCAGCTGGACCACGGGTATTGTATCCATTTGTATCCAGTTGGTGTGGGTTGAAGCAGAACAGAGCTGGCAATGAAGGAGACACAAAAGCCTAAAGATTAAATGGAGCCAGCGATCCAGAAAAGTCCTTATTCTATACCAGATAGTGTTTAAATGGGAGGCATGCATTGCCCCAGATAGGATTGGTTTGAAGACTGGTTAGGTTAACAAAACAAGACACCAGTTCTTGAAATTTGTTTGTCAGTTATTGACATATAATTTAATATCCAACGGTTCCCAATTTCACACAGGCGACAATTCTTTGATTTGTCGCAAGCTCCAGATGTCAGGACACCTAAGGCTGTGATCAGGCTATTACCTGCCTTTAGATACCTGTGCTGTTTCCTCTTCGGGGAGTGCCATGCTCCAGGGTTGCTGGCGCAGATGGTGAGAGCTTGTGAAGGACACCCGGACAGTGAGATTAGGAATTAGACCCCCCCCACCCCCACTTCTCTCTGTGCCACCCCCCAACCCTGTCGGCTCAAAGATGTTGCCAGTCGTTCACTGTCACCATGGCTGCCAATGCAAAAGATTTTCAGTCATCTGGAGCGTTCAGTGTTAATTTCAAACACTGCCTCTCACCCTAGTGCTTCTCCATTCCTAAAATACATTCCCTGTTGTTAGAGCTTTGGTTTGTTTCTTTCTTCTTCCTTAAAAGAAACCAAAACCCTTCATCCCAGCCTGGAAAAAAAGAAGTACATTGCTCAGTATTTTGATATAAATATAAGCCATCTTTTACTCATCAGCAGCCAAAACCATTGTTAGGAATATCACCCTTGAACAATGCTCCATGACTGCTCTGGTCTTACATTGGTAGTTTTAACCAGCAGTTCCTGTACTGTGTTAATTTTAATAGCTACTTAAACTAGCTGCTAGCAGGCGTTTTATTTCTGGATCACTGTAGATAGAAATACATTTTTTAAATGTTAATGTTGCTGAGATTAAAATGACTAAATGGCACATTTCATCAACTCTCTGTAGAACGATTTGAAAAGTGTGGAGAAACCTCTTTATCCACTCTGACTACAGAGCCCTGCTAGCTGAGTACAGAGGTTAAATCTCACAAGGGGTTTTCTGCGTATTTTTTTAAAAGATTGTTATTTCCGAGATGTTTTGCTCAATCAACTTCTGTGCACACGAACAGCCTCTCTGATTTGATTGATTTGCTGGTCAAGCTGAAGGGCAACTCTGAGCTCCAGATGTAACACAGTCTTGACTCTAATGTGGCGAAGACAACTTTTGGCGAGCAAACATCATTATGGGAAGTCATCTGCGTTGTACACGAGGACCTCATTATCCTCACCAAAGGCAGCTGAGATAGGAGAGCTGAGAAATGGAAAGGGGTGAGAGCTGGAAGGAGAGAGAGAAAAGAAATGACACATGGCTTATTAAGAATTATTCAGCAATTTGACTGATCTGCTGGTCCTTGACACTATTTTGCATTTGGGGTAGGAGAGAGCAGCCCATCGAGAAGTGATATCTCTGGCTTTTTCCTCGTCTCTGTAGCTGGATAATGCCTTTGGATTCCCTTTGTCTGTCTTGTTCAGTCTCGCTGACTATTCTGTCGAGGTTGCTCTCACCAACCGCACATGGTTCCACCATCATTCAGGGGGGCCACATCACAGTGGCAGCTTTTTTTCCTTTAGTCCATCTGCATATCAGGTTCCACTAACCTACGACGACTTGGTTACATGTTTTCACTGAAACGATCAAGGGTTACGGGGTAACATTCTAAAGGGTACAACAGCTGGCCACAAGGGTGCAAAGGTGAATCAAAAGGTCCATCTTCACCACCACTGTCCAGCTGTCTCTCAGCCCCTACATGTCCTTCCTCCTCCTCCTTGTTTGTTCAGTGGTTCCTCTACAGGGAATAGTTTTCTTTTTTCTATCAGTGCAGCAGAGTGCTTCTCTGCCAGGTCTAATCCTCTCAGGTACTTTTTTCTGCTTCATACAGAAGGAGAGTGGACAGTCGAGGGTCATCTATCAGCACTCTCCAGTCTGCCCGATTGCCTTTGATGTTGTCCACCTTGATATGGCTGGCCGTCTACCAAAATGTACCGTTTTACAAGATTTCTACCGCAATTTAATTAAAACTTTTAAAGTCCGTTCTTCCGGGGCGAGGGGGAAATGATGAATGCTGCCGATCTGTGCCCAGCCCCAGGGGAGGGGTGTAGAGAAGGCCCCCATAAGCCCGACTCGCAGAGAGAAAAACAGCTCAGAAGAATCTAGCTGTTTATTTATTTCATTTTTTATGGAAAGTTGACAGAAATCTTCCGGCTGTCAAGCTGTGACGATGCCCAGGTGGCCGGCTCCTCTCGCTGGCACGGGCACAGAACAGGAAGCAGCTGTCCTGAACCCCCCCACCCCCCAAAGCCTCCCCCTTTCTCCTCAATATGGCCATCGATTTCCTGGCTCTGCTCTGACAGACACCCTGGGACTTATTATTGGGAAGCAAAGATCAATTAAAACCAAGGCTCTCTGGAAAGCAGCTCTGTCGAAAGTCAAAGTCAACGTCAGGCATATTAACAGAACATACTTCCACTTCTTTCAGGTAAACAACAAATAAGGGGAGCTCGCAGTATATTATCTCCCACTGCAATGAAAACACTGACAAACAAAAAAGGTCTCCTCTCTGGAACCGACACTAGTCTGTATTTAAGCAGACTAAGTTTACAATGTGTGTCCTCTGAACAAGGTCATGCCTGCGTGTCTCTGAAGGCAGTTCAGACAGAGGCGAGTGGTGCTCCCTAAGAGTTACAGACAGAGGAGCGACCAGAGCGCTTCACTCAAGTTTCCTCTGAAGCAAAGTGGTTGAGAGGTCCTGCCCCCCAGCATTCCTTTGACTGACCTCTTTACTTTTCTGCTGGATCTGTTCTCAGTGTGAAAAATCCCCAGTCTCTCAGCAAGGAAAATTTGTGTCTCCAAATGAATATCCCATAATCCTTTGCCAACACATCTCCGTGAGCCAGGAGCTCTTGGTTTGACTAACACCCCCAGGACCAGGGCCTTTGTGCCGTTTCTGATCAATAAACACGTTAATAAGCATGGCCTTTGGTCGGGTCTGTCCAGCACAGAAGGGATTGCTGCATCGATCCCAGTTCTTTCATTTGAGCTAGGCCAGTTCTGACTTGGGAGGTAGAGCGTGCCTGGGCCTAGGTGAACCTTGGCGAGGTGAAGAATAAAATTCGGTTAATTTACGATCCCCCGCCCCTGACTTGGTCCTCTAATTAGGAAGGCAACGTGGCAAGAGCTAAGGAATCGCTTGCTTCTTAGGTGGCAGTGGAACGCCGGGGAGGATGCCCACGTGGAACTTCCTGTTTCCCCGGAGATGCAGAGAGCTCGCATTCCTGCGACATCAGGGGGTGGAGGAGTGAGTGGTGTTGCCATGGGACCATGCCCTTCACACTGAAACGAGGCATTCTTTCATGAAGCTGCCATTAGGGGTTGTGGGGGAATAAAGAGGATCGATGTTGAAGCGAGTCTAGCCTTTACTGACACACCCTTTTTTTTGTTGTCAGAAAAACAGGGTCACACATCCTTTTAGCTCCTTATGACCTGGGTTAAGATAAGAAAAACACTTGCTGGGATGGGTTAGAACTGTTCTCCTCCAGGGGGTGGAGAATTCCTGCTCTTGTTCCAGGACACACCAAGCTAGAGGGAGTTAGGCACCCGCGGGTGATAATAGGAAAAATGAGAAGCCAGTGAGGTGAATGTTAATTGGAGATAACCACAGACCTGTGAAGTCCTGCATCTGTCACAGGAAACCGAAGTAAGGGACTACATGCACACACTAATTACACACATGGTCCCAGTTAACACCCATATGTTTCTATGACCGTTACTTACTGAGCAGAAGGAATGCAAAATCATATTTTTTTGAGGAGGGGGCAATGAGTTTATGACAGTACAGTTTATGGTTCATTTAAAGCGAATCATCAAATGTTTTCACCATTAAAAGGAATTGAACAACTTTTTGAAAGTAAGTTCAACAGACAATTTGCCATTCCAGTCATTTCAACGGTTTGCTTTCCTTTGACTGGCTCGCTGTGCAGAAACGGGGGGCAGATAACCATATTGTCCCCTCACACTCAGCGGACTCTTCTCCTGGGTGAACCTCCACCTCTGTGCCTTGAGATAAGAGCCCGTCCAGTCTGCATCCTTGCGATGCCTCGGACTGCACATTGCCACGGCAACGCTCGTATCAGCACCGACACAGGAAAACATAACAGTGGGGCAGGTGATCCACGCCATTCCGCAGATGGGTCTGCCTTCCCACCCCATGTGTGTAAAACATAGACTCAAACACACTCCCACACAGACATACACATCTATGTACGTTGCTCACTCGTCCACACACATGCCCTCAAGACACACACTTTACTGTATTCTAAGAACTCCAAAGGAAAACAGCGTTGAGGAACATGCTCATGCAAATACAAGAACATGCCCACAATTACACACGCACATGCAAATTCAAGAACACGGCAAAAATTACACACGCACATGCAAATTCAAGAACACGGCAAAAATTACACAAGCACATGCAAATACAAGAACACGCCAGCACGTGCATAAAAACATGTTTCTGCACTGGAAAGATAACAGGATTGGTGTTTATTTCCATTGACAAAAGAGAATCTGTTATTTCTGTGTCATTATTAATGATGGTTCATAGAGTTGGAGATGGGGGTGTTCATAAACGGAGGAACTCTACAGCTTAATTTGAGCCTTATAGAACATTTTTGTCCCTCCGACGGTTCAGTCAACTGAATGATACATGAATGTTGCGCAGTTCAGCACAAATGATCAATGATTTATTATTTCCTCATTGCTTTCCATAGAAATAACTTCTGTCAAGGACCCCATGTCCTGTGCCTGCTGCTTAGGGCCCCTGTGTCTTGTACCGACCTAATTGTGGTGAGGAAACATCAGCAGCAGAAGTGCTTTAAGGTTAATGGGGTAAAACAGAGAGAGTGCATAGCATTCCTGAAGTAATATCTAGCGCGTTTTACATAACCCAATATGCTGTTGTTGTTGTAAAATGTTTAATATCGACTGGTAGGAGCCAGCGTTTTCCCATGCAGCTCCGCTCTACTGGGTCTCAAAAAAACGCACCAAACCCCAGCCCGACGCAGTGGGAACAGCCGCTCTCGTTGATATGCAGCAGAGGAGGACTACCTATTAGGCCTCTCACCATTGCACATCCCTGGTTTTTGTGACAGAGCTTGGAATTTCTGCAATCTTTCTCATTCATTGCGTGTTTACTTTGTCTCGCCGGCACTTTTTCGTGCCTTTTTATTCCTCCTGAATCTTATTCAGGTGCCTTCACACACCCAAGCATAACCTGCGGGTTTTCCTCCATGCAAACCCCTTGACAACCATAGAAATACCTGCAGTAAAGAATAAGGTTGAAGTTACTGCATGCGTTTGTGTTAACACATGCATCTTAAGGCTCTCTGGGCGGAATAGTGTAGTATCATCAAGGGTTTCAGATCTCGGGGTTCAGGATCTCCTCTGAGAGTCACTCTGTGGCAATCGTCATTTTGGCATTTTTGGAAAGTCACCATGTTTCTTAATTCCCAATGGAACCCTATGACAGCACTTCAAGTTTGCTTTGTCATGTGGTCTCGGTCACCTTGGTGACACATTTATTACCGTTAGAGTGCCAGGAGATCTTCATCGTCAGCTCACAGACCTGGACTGGGAATGATCTATTTTAACGAGCAACATCCTGACAGATGTCATTGAATACCCACGCTTGTTTAACAAGGACATAATTACAGCAATGGTGTCTTTCTACCTGTATCTCCCCCGTTTCTCTTCCTGTGGTGATAAAAAGCAGCCCTGAGCTTCAGTGTAGACTGGGGTCCTGGTGCAGAGGGGTTTTTATTAACAGAGAGCCGTCTACATCAATGCCTCCAGAGGTTCAATCAACAGCTGAGTAAGATGTGACTCACTAATGAAATGGGAATGTGTATGAAGTTTGAGAATTAAATTTAAAACTATTGGGTTGGATAAAGGCGTAGGATTCTGTGGAGTGTTGAGCTTCAGGCTGCAACAGCACACAGTCTGTGGGCAAGAAAACAAAGTTGTGAGGGAAGAGAAAGGTCGTGATTCCACTGCAGTTGAATGGATGCCCCATAAATGAGGCCTTGCTACTTTGGTTGTGAGTTCAAATTGAATGGAGGAGAAGTGGCCCATTTCTCACAGCCAAAATGTCAGGCTGCCTGGAGGGATTTCTCAGCGTGAACTGCGCTTCACCGGGATAGCATCCAGCGAGGAGATAGCAGGAAAAGTCGGTCCTTCAGCTGCTGAACGCCGACAAGGGTAGCAAGGTAAACAAAAAAAAACACCTGCATTATGTCTGGTGTGTTGCCCTTCCGCCCAGGCTAACGTAGTCTAAAAACTCATGCCTGATCTGATGTCCCTCGCTGTGTGCAGGTGCTGGACGTCAGCCTTTTGGAGGGTGACACGATGACCCTAGACGACCTGGGTGGCCGGGAGCCATCAACACTGGTCAACCAGTCCATCCTCACAAAGGGACTGCTGGTCCGTAGCTGGAGTAACCAGATCGCCATCCGCTTTCAGAGCCAGCGCCGGCCACGCCCCGGGTCCGTCCAGCTGCGCTACCAAGGTAAGCCGTGGGGATGGGGTCCACACATTGCCTGAGTGTGTGAGCTGATTAGAGGCTAACCAGAAATAGGTTTACTGAAGCATAGCTCTGTATCTCAAGTGTTAACTTTCTTTGTGAGCCAGACAGTGTCCTGGTTATAGATATGGCCCTCAAAATGAAAGACCAAGCAAGACCCCATAGTGGTTTATTAAGAACTCCAAAAAGTTCAGATAGTTTTTTCTCATGAAAAAGGTTGTTCCCATCCATGCCATGTGTGTGTGGCCACATATTGAAAAAAGGGCCATTGTAAAGCATAGGCAGACTAGACCAAGAGGTTGTTTATCTCCAATAAGGAAAAAGATTTTTGCTGTATATTTATTAATTTGTGAGAAATTAATTGCTGATATTAATTTTGTCCTGAAGTCAACTAATAATGTTTTTCCCTCCCACCTCAAAATGAGAGATTCTTCCTTTTCTACGTCAGTAGTGCTTTAGACACCACGGTGGAATTTAGCAGGGAATTTAGCAGAGAATTTAGCATGGCTATTCATCCAGACATGCTTTCAGGGTTTTGGATCCTACTGAAATTGCCATTAGCGAGCACTTTCCCATACAAGTGTGTCGATCAGGGTGACATTCAGAGCCAGCTTCATCAACGCCTCTGCTCCCCAGCCCCGGGATGAGCTCGTGGCTTGCCGACCGACCTCCTTCGCACCACTGGTGTTTTTTGCTTTGTAAACATAATTCCCCCGCGCCCGCCAGAAAATGACAACAGCTGTCAGTTGCCGAGCATAATTACCCGGGAGGACTTGGCGCTGATGGGCACTTACAGAGCTGTCAAACGGCAGCGTGAAGGGAACGCGTTGGAGGACCTTTCATTCCACATCCTGACGCGCTCCGTGCGGCTTTCAGCCTCAGCCGCAGAGTGGTGCCAGAGCTGCTTGTTAGTGTGCTCTAACGAAGCGCAGCGGGCTTGTCACACCGTAATAGTCTTACACACTCCTAATGTTTTTCTAGAATGAAAAGGCAATTTTCGTGGAAAATCGGGGTGGAGGGGGCAGGGTTATCAAGGGTTAAATGGGGGAGCCTCTCCCGACTGTCGAGGTTTTGCCGTGTGTCTGATGTAGACCTGGACAACATCTGCAAAAACTCGGTCACTTACTGGCCCCAACTTCTTGCATTAATGCGACCAGTGTAACAGTGGTGTTGGTTAACGGCGTCCTGTCAGAGCAGAGATTTCTTTATCCATTAGACTCTGGGGGCACTTTTCCTGTTTTTGGAAGGAGTCGACTTTCCTAAAGGAAGGCAGGCAGGAAGCATCAAAATGATGTTCTTGACTACCTGTCATCCATTTTTACTCCCCAGAAGGCAAATTAGTGCGGCACAATTCTTGATGATGAATAACTTTAAAGAATTGTCTGTCGATACTAGTGTTTATAAAGATAGTGTGGACACGAGATTTGAGTGCCCTCCAAATGTCTTGGAACAAAGTCAAAATGTTTTATCACTTCTCAGTCTCCCTCTCTCTCTCTGTCTCTGTCTCCCTCTCTCTCTCCGTCTCCATCCCTCTATCCGTCTCTGTCTCCCTCTCTCTCTCCGTCTCCATCCCTCTATCCGTCTCTGTCTCCCTCTCTCTCTCTCTGTCTCTGTCTCCCTCCCTCTCTCCGTCTCTGTCTCCCTCTCTCTCTCTGTCTCCCTCTCTCTCTCTCTGTTTCCCTCTCTCTCTCTGTCTCCCTCCCTCTCTCATTCTCTTTCTCCCTCCCTCTCTCTGTCTCTGTCTCCCTCTCTCTCTCTGTCTCCATCCCTCTCTCCGTCTCTGTCTCCCCCTCTC
>JAOYSI010001480.1:3376-17048 GCA_025775065.1 Hiodon alosoides | reverse complement strand
GCATATGATGTATTAAAAAACAATTCATAAAATGTTTATAATTTGGTTCAGAAATTAAAATATAAAATGGCATCATATTCAAATATGAAAATATAATTTAAATATGTCTTTTTATTTTAAAAATACTAAAATGCTACTGCCACACCTTCCTCGTGTGTGGTGGCAGGATTCGTAGCCATGAGCCAAGATTCATTTGCACAATTGGGGACTCCAAATCGCAGAGAAAACATAAAAATAATAGGTGATTCCAAATTAAAATAGTAATAAATAAATATATGCCATGAAATACATTATTGTTTACCAAAGTCACTCTCCAATTTAGAATGATGTCCTTTCATTTTTTTCTTTATTTAATTCCATTTCAGAAATTCTGAGTTGATTGCCTCGATTAAAAACCATTGTTTTGTGACCAATTGTCAGCTACTCTGTTTTTTATAGAAAGCAAACATTTATACAGGAGCTCAATAAATCTGGTGCATGGATGGAATGAGACACAGGGCATGTCAGGTCCCAGAGCAATCTGACTGCGGACGCTGGAGAGTCAGTTTACAGCTTTAATCAGCTTTTCAACAAAATAATGAAACAAAAATAAAGCAAAATAAACAGATTTTTAACTTTTAACTCACAAAATAATAAAGAAACTAAAGTCACTGGAACAAAAAATAGACTTTTCAGTCTATAACTATCGTATTTGACACGACAGTCTCTCTTTTAGTCTTTTAATTACGATGGAGTGTGGTCCAATCAACCCAACCACGCTGCCTGTCTATTTAGGCTGGCCTGGGCTTGTCCCCAGGACTGCCTGAGAGCGGGTCTCTAGGCTGTGTGCCAAAGTATTTAAATCCACAATGTTTCAAGTTAAGTACTTCTTAAAAGTTATTTGTAAGTAATTAGCTAACTTAATGCGGTCATCATTCAGTACCTGCACCGTTGCGTTCCAAGTACTGAGGAATACAGGAAACTATAAATGATCGCAGTGTCAATAGTGAGTAAAAACCAAACTTCTTGCTGACATAGTTTACTCTACATAATAGACAATGCATAACATTTAGTCAGACTTGTCAGCCACACCCACCTCACATTCACTGGAATTGTACATTTGGCAGGTGGACAAACCTTCCTTGTCAATTCCAAATTCCCCTTGTCTTACAGTCTTGACACTTTGGTTCAGTTGTTAGGGGTGAGAAAAATGTAAAGGGCATGTAAATGCTTGGGAATCCAGCCACTGTCATGGAGAGAATATTACATTCCAGTTTGCATATCCCCATATACTCCATCACAAATCATCATGTATCCCATCCCATATCCCCATGTTCCCCATCACGTTTCTCAATAAAGAGATGATCTACCAACTGAGCTCTACAGGCTTTGTGTGCGTGTGTTCATGTGCGTCAGTGGCATCATGCCCATTGGAACTAAGGCGTTTGCTCCCTCGCTTTTCTAGTATAATAGTGCCAATCCAGAATTTTTTATGGGTAAAATGAATTCATATTAGCATAATCATAGTTGATGCAACCCTAACCCCCCAAAGTTTTTGCTGCGTGATGCCCCTGATGTCTATGAATGTTTAAATACTTAATTAATAATTCTTATTAACTGTAGGATCTTTATTGTTGTTATTTATCACGTTTGGTTTATTCGTTAAATGGCCCTTGCCCACTGACCAAGCAAGTCTCAAGGGTCCAAGGGTCCAAGGGCCCAAGGGTCTCTTTCCTCGTTTAATCCTGAGAGCTGTGTTACATTTTGCTTTGTAATGTTTGCTCGAAGGGTGGGCTAAAATTTAGATTTAATCTTGTCTAGTTGGTAACGGAGTTAGAATTAATGTTGAATGAGTTGTTGCTCATGTGCCAGATCCACAAGATACATTTCATCTGCAGTGTTTTTTTGATATTCTTATCGGTACTAATTTCCATAATTGACACCAGCCTTGCACACCAGTAATCCGTAGGCTTGAACTTTCTGGGGAAGCAAATGGAAAACCATGCTGACAAACACGACATTTAACATTACGCAACTGTTCAGTGCCTATTAATCAATTGTGTAATATAGCGGGAGTCAGGATCCCCCCCATCCCCACCCCCACCGCTGGGGCAATTCAGCAGACGGAGTCTCAACCTCACCACTGTCTCCTGCCAGCTGCTATCTGTGTTTGACCTTTTCAGATACTCACGTCAGGACAAGCCTGCCTTCTAATACCATAAGGAAAGGGTGTGTATTAACTCTAATTCAGTGTACATGATAAAATGGTCCAAGGGATGGGATTATAATTGTGATGATAATTACTGGGTCAGGAGGAAAAAAGTACTGAGTCAGCCTTTCCCCATTTTTAGGCTGGAATTATTATTATTTTTGGCTCATATTATTTTTCCATCACTTAACAATCAGCAATCAAATCACAACAAAGAAATATAAAGTCTAGAAATAAAAAATGCCCAAAGACATGTATAGCATTGTACCATACAGAATACAGAAGTGTCTTCTTTTTTTCTGTTTCAGCCAAACAAGACCCAATGCATCTTCAATTTTATGGAACCTTCTTAACAAATTTGGACAATTTATAACTCCTTCTGCTAGATCAAACCAATATAAATATGGCACAGCGGTTTACCAGCATTTGCAGAAAGAAATTTTGTTAATTTAAGGCATTTTGATGTCCCATGTTGGATTTCAGTCTAAGCTCATGACTAACTCACAGTATTGAGGAAACAAAAACCTGGTAGGGAAGCAGAGTTTTGGCTTTTGGGTGACAATGTGTAAAACTGTCAAGAAATTGATCAGGACACAATGGTCAGGACCTGGCTGCAAGGTATGTTCACTGTTGAGCTAAATAAAACATAAAAGTTATGCTAATGTTATGGACTGCATATTCAGACTGATTGTATGATGGACCATTTTGTTGAACGGAAAATTTACATTTTCCAGAAACGTTACATTTCCATCCAAAACTGGAATGCTGAAGTTGACCACCCAAGCTTTGATGAGATGCATGTCAGCAAAAATTGCCAAAAAAGAAAAGAAAACGGAATCATCTAAATTGCATAATGACTCAGACCCACGTCAATACTTACTGGAGGCAGCTTTGGCTGCAATTACAGGTGAAAGTCTTTTGGGATAGGTCTTTTCACACAAGCTCAGAGCAATTTTTTCTCAGTTTTTGGCAACCTTTCTCAAGCTCACTCGGGTTGGTAAGGGATTGCTTATGGACAGCAATTTTCAAGTCTTGTCATAGATTCTCAATAAGATTCGAGTCAGGACTTTTGACTGGGCCACTCAAGGACATTCACCTTGATTTCCTTAAGCCAGTCCGGTGTAACATTGACCTTATGCCCTACTCCAGCAGAAAAGAGAATTCACACCCCTTATTTAGCAGACTGAAAAAAGGTGTTCCTGTAGGATTGGCCTGTGCTTTATTCTGTCCATTTCCCGTTAAGTTATATTAAGCCTCCCAGTCCTTGCTGATGAGAATATAGCCGTAGTATAATGTCGCTTTCATCATGCTTGACAACATTAGTGGCGTAGACTGGGAGATGGTAAAAGATGGTAAAACTCCTTGCATTTAGCCCATAAAATTTTTATTTTCTCATGCGACCATAAATTACTAATTATTTTGTAATGGCTTTAATATTTAAATTCTGCCATACAGTCCAGCTTAGTGAAATGTTGACTTGTGTTTTTCACATCTCAGCTGGGGACATAGTGGCACTTCTTACCTGTATTATTATATTTTTTGTTCTTGCCCAGATGAGACGCCGTGATTTAGGCATAGCCTGGGTGCTACGATGCACCTTCAATTTTTAATTAATATTAAGTGTGTGACTACATTTTTCCTTTTCCTTTTGCTTGGAATGCGTTGAATTTGTTATTGCGGCATGCAGTCTGGGGACTAACAGACTGCCTAAAAGACAGATAATGGGGCCACACCCACAGTCAGGACCTCGCCAACACACTTGGGTGTGGTTTGGGCACTGAGACCATCAGGCGGTAGTAATCAAAAAAAGTAAAAGAGAGCAACAGTGCTGTCTAGTAGGACAGCGGTTTTAGACTTAAAAGTCAGATTTTAGGTTGGTGTTTTATTTTATCTTATATATATACCTAGTTAAATGTTGAGAACTTGTTGTGGTCAGCTGGTGTCTCTGTTCAGGCCTGCATGATAAAGCCCTTTATGGCGTCGTTGGTGCAAATGGATTATACTGCGTAATATACTTCATTTACAGAGGTTTTGGTTCTATAGGAGGCCTATTAAGTACAAAAACGGCAGGTTGTTCAATTCAGTGAAAATAGAATAGAGCACCTGATTACTGACAATCTCAAAACTTAGACGGAGATCAGGTAGAATGACTATAGAGAGATCGATTCTTTGTTTAATTGGTACTTGGTCTTGGCACTGTTCCTTTTGCCCACGTCAGTATAATATGAGCTATGATTATTAGGACCACGATTAGAGGATTCAAACTAGAACAGGTTAAACCTGCATTGATTTGTGCTTTAAATAACAGTAGTGTAATTTCACATATTTAATTATTGTCACGATTGCAATTCATCCTAAAAGTATATAAATAATTTTATAATCACCTGTTTCACTTGATTTTTCACAAGCCTTAAATGTTTTGCATGTTCGTTATTTGTGGTGTCAATTATCTTTTGGTGCCTTTTTAAACCCATGTTTTTGTAGAATGAAATTAACTTTCTCTTTCACAGTGCTGTTATAATATATGTAGTATATGTATATTTTAGTTCAGTAAGTATAAGTAGAAGGACACTTCAGCTCATTTCATTCTGAGAAGAAAAATAAACATCAAGACCGGCAGTTTTTGACACATGTTCCCCCATCACATATGTTTCAAATGCACAAGCTTACAACGTAATTATCTCCCAGTAAGGAGACATTAAAAAGTTAGTAACTTCAGCACTTTTTTCCTTGCACTAGAAGCCTGCATTTAATAAGAAATTGTCCTAATTTATAACAATATAGCTTTTTATGAGTAGGGCTGCATTGCCAAACGTAAAGCTTTGTTCTAAACAGCAGATTATTATACCTGCCACAACACGAGAGTTTGTGTTATTGTAATGCACCATGGGGTACAGGAACAGGGGAACCCAGAGGGAACGTCGTACAGGCAAGGCAAGGCAAGGCAAGGCAAGGCAAGGCAAGGCAAGGCAAGGCACTCAGAGATGCCATAGTAAAACTAAAAATACTTCACAAAGATCGAGGGTTAGTGAGGGGCTTACATGTGGAACAGAAAACTAAGGAATGTGCAGGGCCAATGGGAGCAGAGGTTGACTGAACCAGTGCACATGGGCTTCAGGAATGTTAATTGAATGATTAGAGGGAAAGAGGTAGGAGAAGTGGCTGTTGACATGCAGAACTGGGTTTTGAACTTTGACAGTTATCTACAGCCCTTACACAAATATATTAGGATGTTTTCTTATTATACCAGACTGCATAAAACTTTTGCTAATATTAACCTCGGGTTAAAAATAAATTATTAAAGTCGACAAATTAGAAGTCTTCCACCGACTGCTTTCATTTACCAGCGGGCAGGATGGGCATCTTGAAGAGAGCAACCCCTGCCGATGGTGGGAGATTTTTTTATCCTGTCATACCCAGATGTTGTAGGTATCACTCCCCTGACATATGTGAGGCATATAATCAATGTCTCCCTCATCAATCTACTGCACACAGTGTATTCAAACAAAAACCGGCAATAGAAATACATAGACGTTGTCGTGGCTGATGCAGTGTAGTTTTTATTTTTTTGGGGTGGTGCGTTAATTGATTATGGTTTACTGAAGGATAATTTTACAAACAATACATTTGTACCAAACTGATTGTGACAGTTAACCACCTGTAATACATCAATGGCTGTGCCTCCAGTCTTTCACAATGTTCTTCTGCTCTTCATTAAGTTCTTGGGTCTGTCTCTGGGGGCAGGGAATGTGTGTTTTCTGTTCAGTGCTTTGTAACAAATACTATTTGTAAAAATGTAAAGATTAGTTGATTGTTTATTTTTATTTTATTATACTAAATGAGGGCAATCGAAGCAATATTACTTTGAATGGATTTTGTATGGTTATGTGGGTCGTCACTTCTTAAACGTCTGTATTAATTCATATAATCTGAACTGAATGTCCTTTATCCGCAGGCTACAAATAACCATCTTTTCATTTCAACATTCTTCTGCCACAGGTACAAATACTTAGCTAATGTGTAAGGGATTAAGCCCCCGAATATATAGAAAATACACTAACTGTGATTAAATATACAAGTTTAACTGACCGTTTTCAATTGACTGTAACGTAATTACTTTATCGAACTATAATTTTTAAACTTTTCCTTAAAAAAACTAAAGGGATCAATAAGATAACGTACTCTATTCCTACGTATCTTAAAATTTCCATGAAATTATTTAAATTCACATTTTAGTTGATACACATAGAAGAAATTACGTTTGGCCGTAGGTGTCATGGTACTTGTAGTCATTAAGAAATTACTAACCAATACCTTTTTAGGCACTGGTTGGAGTTAAACGTCATCTCCCACAATTCAACTTGGTTTCTCACGGACGCATACGGAAGGTGAGTTCCTGAAATACCCATTCAGCGGTAGCTGTCAAACTTTTCCCCATTTAAAAAAAAAAAATTAAAAAAAAGAGTATAATGAAATGTTTGATTTACGGTAAAATCTGTACAATCATAGGTCAGTGAAATAATAGTATACATTATATTTGAATAGTACTACACGCACACACACACATACAACGCTCTTCGAGTGTCTATTTGTCGTGGTTATTGGATTAGATTCCGAACACGGTTCTTCCGTTATCCGTTATTGTAAAGGATTGTATGCGATTTTTTTGGAGGTTTTTAAATTTAAAAATGGTTTTAGCGGTACACATTTAAGGTATAACTTATGTTTTCAATGTTTTTCGCTGCTCGTGCATGTCTTAGAATGTAGGCTTCCTCTCAGAGCTGAAACGAAATTCTTTCACAAGTTATTTTCGTGATTACTGGAATTTGTTTTCTTGTAGTTAATAAGATAGTTAGCTCTGCATAAAAATGACTTTTAAACAAATTTTACAATTAAACCAGTGTGTCGACGCCTTCATCTCTGCTACATTCGTCTTAACTATATGTGAAACGCTTTTGGCAGATACACGCGGAAGAACATTAGTACTATATATTTTGTGTCAATTAATGATTAAGCCAACTGTATAGTTAGATTGTTTTGTTTAAACTCAACGAAGTTTAGGGCATTTGGTCCAGTGATCCTGAATTTCGTTTTTGTGTGTTGTTTAAATCAACTTATAAACTGTATAAATACTGAACTATATGTGTACACTCAACATTATTTGAAGACAACATCGCATTATAAAGTCTCAAATGCTTCCATAATTCATGGCAATTATTATATTGTATTAAAACGCGTCATAGAATGATATGTCAAAAGCCTGATGTGGTGTGTGGTCCTCCATGCACTGAGAGCAGATTGCTACTAGTAAAGTCCAGCACCCCCACCGCCCCCCCCACAAAAAAAAAAAAAAAAAAAAGTGTTCACACTTCAGAGTGGTCAGGCAGCACTGCTTTCATGTGTCAGGAACACCTTTGTCTGGTAAGTGTTCCATGATGCACATTCCACACTGAAATAACAAAGTGTATGGTGTCGAGACAGCCTTCAACTTTATGTGGGTGTGAGCGTTTATTTGTACCGACAACAATAGGAGGACTGCATTCATTTTTGAAACTTACAGTTTCAAAACACACTTCAAAATGATGTTGGTGTTTGCACACGTTCATTTGAGCCGACAACAATAGGATGATTTTATTTGCTTTTATAGAAGACGGTTATTTTATATTTAATTTCCATTCCCACTCTGTGTTGTAATTATGAAATTAAATATTATGAGGTTTGCCGCTGCTCTGTTTTGTGGAACATAATGAGTTGTGTTTGTGTGTGTGTGAGTAATTCACAGTAGCTGGAGTGCCAAAGTATATTGATTGTTTTATATTGTTTATCCTAATTGTAAGTAGCACTTATGTGTTTTTTTGTGTGTTGTGCTTGTACAGCAGGCTTGTCTCTTTTGTGTTTATGCTTTTATGTGTCCAGGTTTTGCTCTGACGGCTGACGTATTTTGTGGAGTGGGTGCACAGCAATTTTCATACTCAAGCAAGTGCCTCCTATTTTATTTTCCCTTTCATTTAAGGGAATTGTTAAAAGGGCCATTGAATTTAGTGTCCAAACCACTACCAATGTCATTCAATGTTCATTTGTGGCAGGTGAATGCTGAACCGAAACTTATTTTTTCCAATAAGGCTGCGCATGAAACCGTACCTTCTCGAATGCTCCCGCTTGTCTCAAGCATCTTTCAGAACGGGTTAATTTGAGCTTCACAGCACGTTGATTGGTAATTAATTGCAGCAGTACTTTCTTTGGAGCTCTGCAGATATGGAATCCACAGTAGTACTGTCTTTGGGGCTCTGCACATGTAGAATGCCCAGCAGTACTGTCTTTGGAGCTCCACATATGTGGAAAGAAGTCAGAATAATGTAGAAAAGATAAATATGGAGATCTGGCTGCCTTTTTTTTTCTACAAGTTTAAGAAAGTGTTGGCATGCGTTTCCTTTTATACAAAAAGCGGCAACATCCACGGCGCAGTGAGCCGACACGTTTATTAATGTAAAGTTTTTACGGCCGTTCGCGGTTGCTGTTTGCTCTGCTTTTGCTTTGCATGGTATCTCCCAGTTTTAGAAAGAGAGGAAAAAATGCCAATTAAAATCCTAAAATATCTTGGGAAGAGCGTGCTTTTCTTCTGATCTACAGGCAGAACGATTTCCTGTAGTGCCACAAACAATTACATGTTTGTCTTTTAAGTGCCACTCAAAACTTTTCTGCTGTCAAATCAAGTCAAGCTTGATAGTGTGGCCATCTGTTTTTCCCCTTGTTGTTCACTGTGGGCATTTTGAATTTGGTTTTATTCTCCCTTTTCAGGGAAGGTTTTATTCCTCTTCAGTGATGTCCTGTGGGGTGTATTGACGGGTTTGTCAGCTTAACTTCAGCCGCTCCACTATAGCCATTTTTTCATGGGAATTGAGCAACCGGACTCACGCCGCCATCTGTACCTATGTAAGAAACCTGGAGGTTATTGGAGAGAAGAGTGTTGGTTGAGAAGCGTTGAGATGCATTGATTTGTGGACACCATCTGCGAGGCTAATGCATGCACCGAGACCTTCTTCTGAAGGGTTTGGTCGTACTATCATCCAGAGTCCCTGACGGATTCATGAGCGTTGCCCAGTGAAATCGGTTAACATCTTAATTCTTCTCATCTATTGCCATACCCCACCAGTTCATGTTGTGCTCAGCGATGTGCCGCATGGCAGGGGCTATCAGATCACCCTCGGCCCAGCCGGAGCCCATGGAAGCCGCCTGTATGGTGAGGGGAGGATGATAACTCCGGCCAAGGGGCTGGATTGGAATGACACTACTGCCTTTGAGGGTTCAGTGGCTGCTGGAGACTCTTTTTTTTTTTTTTTTTCCCCTAGAATTAACTGTCCAAAAAATAGGTCAGGCAGCTCCACTCTCTCGGTTGGCATCAAACCCTGAGGATCTTATCTTTAATGCTCTGACCAACTGCAGCTTTGAGTTAGCAACGTGATTAAAACCTTAAATAGGTATATATAGAGTATTGTATGCGAAATGTGCACTGCCTGCAATATATCATGTATATTTAATGATCTAATATTCTTAAACATGCATACTTGTTATTTATGAACATCAATACATACAATTAATGTTTAAATATAACTGGAGTTTGGACCAAATACTTCTGCTCTTTCTATCTCATTTAAAAATGGAATTGACGTGAGCCTTTTTGTCCTCATCAACTGGAAGGGGGATGAGTCTGTAGCGCCCAGAGGTGGAAGTATGTGGAACAGTGGGGGAATGGGAGCATCCAGCTGGATTTTTTAATTTGAGGAATTTGATAAAATACCTTTTAATTATCTGGTTCTCAGCTGTGCTGTTGGGGGAATGATGTCACATGGTACCTCCTTTTAATGTGGACCATCTGTCTTTCTCTGCTCGAAAGCCTTGCCCGGCCCGGCCCGGCAGGAGATACTACCTCTCCTTCACTTCTACCTCTCCTGCGTTATCCTGCCCCCCTGGCTATAATCGGACTGTCGATGAATTCACCCCTTAACCTCGTTCTAAACTGATCCTGCACTTACCCCTGACCTCAAACAGGAGCGCCCCCCCCACCCGTTAAATGTGTAGGCTTTTCATGTACACTTTCACACAGTGGGATGTTTGCCCTCCCTCCTCCCCGAGAACAGAGCCAATCCAGTGAAGTCTACGTTTGCTCAGCAAATGTTTTCCTCCAGGTCAGTTTGCAGTAGTGTCTGTTTGAGCCACTCGTGCCCTTTCTTACATTTTTCATTTTGCCGAAATGTAATTTGGCCACCTTTCGAAGTGCTTGTTTAACCTGGACGCAGTCCATTTTCTGTGATATTTAGTTTGCGCTGAAATGTCCCTCTCCCTCGTCTTATATTGCCTTATTTTTTTTCTTTCTGGTTCAATACACAGATAAACAAAAGACTCAAATGTAGCAAGGGTGCCAAATTCTGTAAATGTTTTTTTCTTTTCTTTCTTTTTAACCCCCTGACTCATGTCCCGTGGAGATATGTTTACAGCCATGCATTATGTAGGAGAACCTGCATCAATTATGTACCATTTATTCATGCCACAGTAATATCTAATTGATTTGATTCTCTGAGACTCATGTATTATTAATAGAATGCATTTTACCTCTGCGTTCTGCCTGCAGGTTCGTATGGGTTATGCGTATGAATAGCGCATAGACTGGCACACTTGGCCCTGGCAGTAAGTACCAGTCTATGCTCACCCTAAAACTTAAAAACTGCGGCATTTATTTGTGAGACTCCAATGTGGAATTATACATTCATAACAACTTTTCCTAGTTTTTTTATTTCTCAAGATCTATTGCCAGGGATCAGTTCCTTGATTTGACAGTAAAAAAAGTGCAAGTGCCCTCTACTCTCAAACCTTAACCTTCCCTAATGCTCTTGATACTTTAAAAAAAAAAAAAAAAAAAAAGATGAATGATAAAAGTAAGGAGATTTTGTTGCCGTGGTGTTGACTCGAGAAAAAAAAAAAAAAAGTTATATTTCTGTCGGCGTATCCATGCATTCCGAGGTCAAGATGGGTTTTATTGGCTGAAGTGTGCCTTGTAAATTTTAGGATATCCTCAGGCTCAGATCATTGGCTCACTGGCATGGAGGCATCCTCAGCCTTTGAGGGACTATTCTCGACCTTGCAGGGACTATAGTCAGCCCCGGAGAGGCATCATCAGTCCTGGAAGGACATATTTTCTGTCCATTGAGAGCGAGGACTGTTTTGGGGTAGGGACGAGGGAACTGAAGTGAGTAGCTACCGTGTTTGCCAGCAATGATTAAACACTCCAAATTATTATGAGGGAATGTCTGACCATTCCATTACACCTGTTGCTTTACGTGGACTTGCAGGCAAATTCGTATCTTACTTGTTATAACTAAAATAGAACCTGTCCTCTTGATGCTGTTTTTGTTACATCACAGCACCTTTTCTTTTGGCTTTACAGTGGCGCCAGTAAACCCACAAAGGAGAGAAGATCCGACTCGAGCACCGTTTTAGCTTTTATGCCGCTAATCCGATCAGAAACAAAAGCCCCTAGTTCGAGATCACATTAACCGTCGGCATCTGCAAAAGTCTTGTAAATCCATTTCGGCAGCAGAAGAAGTAATGCTGTTTGCCCGTCTCGACGGTTACAAAGCAACCTGCACGGCATCTTTGGGTTGCTGAGAGCGTGGAAGATTACTGTGGCCTATCTAAAAGCAGAAGCTCCTGAAGTGATGGAGCGCTCAATTTCTGCTGCCTCTCTTGCCAATCAAGGGATAAGCCAGAATCTTGTTCGGCCCCGTTGCCATCAAGCCAAACACAAGCGCAGTTTAGGAGATGCGTGGATTATCAACACGGAACTCTTATTTTTCTGTACCATCCGTCTCAACAACAAGACCGCGATTCAGGAAAAAAAAAGCATCACTGTCTTTTATGGATAATTTTTTTCAGATGCAGTTTTTTTCCCCCCTTTCTTTATAATTGCCGCTGGATATTCGCTGTTCTTAATCCCGCGGTGTGCAGCAGTCCGACAGCAGCTTTGACGTGCGCGTCCTCGCGCCATCAAGCTTCAGATGCGGCCAATCCACCACGCAGTAGCGCCGGCTTGCCACTAGGTCTCTTCTGGGCCTCTCAATCGATATTCAACATAACACCATGCCAAATCAGAGCAGAAGTACTTTGTACTAGCAGCAGTGTCTGAGAGAAGATCATAAAGTTGTTAGAAGTAAAATATAAGCTTTAAATGTAATCACATTCCTAGGTTATAGATTGTGAATGAAGGAGCCAGTTTAATAGCCTAACTACATCCTTTGAAAGACATTAGTTTAACAATGAAGGCGCTCTACTGCCA
Source organism: Hiodon alosoides (assembly GCA_025775065.1). NCBI lineage: Eukaryota > Metazoa > Chordata > Actinopteri > Hiodontiformes > Hiodontidae > Hiodon > Hiodon alosoides. The sequence goes on along the minus strand of JAOYSI010001480.1, from coordinate 4,530 downwards.
CATATCATATATTGCTTTCATAGTTTGAGTTTGCATACATTCAGGGGAATGATCTCACAGATAGGCACAGGTGAGAGTAGTTTGGGAAGAGAAACATTGCAACACAGTCTACAGGAACGAGCTGTCAATGGAGAGGGGACAGATGGATTTAGCCCAGTGCTTGAATTGATCAAAACGTTCCTCCTGCTTGTTTTGCCGCTGTTTCAGCAGTGTAAATAATGTCTCGACAGTTTACAAACCCAAAAATAAAGCAGCCGAAATCTGTGTGGGGACTCTGTTTTCCATGATAGTGAGATCTGTCTACCAACCGTTTTCTTTTTCTTTTTTTATCCAAATAAAAGGAAATATTTCAGGTAAAATCTTGAAGGCTGTAATGTATGGTGGGGGGTTGGGGTTGGGGGGGCTTTTCATACTATGCCAGCTCACTCAACCTTTTCAAGGCAGATAGATGGTGGGAACTTGTTGTTTTTGCTCTTTTTTTGTGCATTATCTTAAGCAGCTGGTGGAGATGCACAGTGCGGTGAACAGTGATAGGAGATATTAGCCCGAATAAATGTCACATTTCTTTATATCATGCCAAGAGTTCGTAACCAGCGGCGATAAAAGCAATGGAGCTTGTCTAATTGCGTTTCTCAACATGTACCCATTACTTATATCTGGATACCATTGGGGGGGGGTGGGGTCCTTGTTTTTAAATTAGAATGCAAGATGATCGCATCAGACAAAAATTAGAATTAGGTAGGCTGAGTTGCGCTGAATCTCAGTCGCTTTCATCTTTCCGCTCAAGTGAACGTTAGCTCCAGAGGAAAAGACGAGTGCTATGTTTTATGATTACTGTTCCCGCGGACGGCGTAATTCACCCCGGTGCCGCAGCCAGGGATAAACACATCTCTCAAGCCCAGGCTTGTTCAAGTTCTGTGGCATTTACCAAAGCCGGTTTGCCTGGTCGTTGGGACGAGGCGTCACCAACTCCTGTTAATACGCACTAATAACAGCAAGGCCTGTTTGTTGCATGACTGTTAAATTGAGATGAGAGCACGAGCAGACAGAAAACAAATATTAGGTGTTTGCCTGCCCCCCGCCCCCCCCCCCCCCCCCCCCCCGAGACAGGGCCACGGTGGGGGGGGTGGAGAAAAGAGATGTTATAAAAAAAA
>JAOYSI010001479.1:0-17048 GCA_025775065.1 Hiodon alosoides | reverse complement strand
CAACATTACTTTACCATCTGCAATTGTTAAATAGTATTTAAGCATAATCATATAGCATAAGCATAATCATATTTTTGCAACACTTAGCAACAGACATTAGGTTTAACTATTATTTTTCCAACACTGGAATAGTGCATTTCACTCAGAGCGTATGTTACTCGGGACTCATCAGTGATTTGTCAGATTTCAGACAATGGTGGGGCAACAAAAAAAGACTTCAGCTTCCAATGGCCGGATCTGAGCCAACACCAAGGTGGAAAGGTCCCATGGTTCCCACTTCGCCAGGGATCCGCCCCCAAAGACCCTACTAATCCCACCACAGATTATCCCACCACCAGGCAGAGATCAACTTATGCTCTCCCAACCTGAGGCAAAATGGCTTCCATGATGTCTGGGTATAGGCACCCTCCTCTACAAAATGTCTTCTCCCACATTCTCCCAGAACTGCTTGCAAAGGTACATCCAACTTGTGAGCACAGAGCGAGAGCTGGCCCTTGTGGTGGATGTGAGTCCTTGCATCAGTCCCAAGTCAAAGTATGTGTGCGTGTTGGGGACATTTGTAATTACCCCAGAGGGAAAATCCGAGCTGCTGCCGCCATGTGAACTGTCAACATCATGCTTTGCTACTGTAAACTTTATGTAGGCCCGATACGCACAAGTGCTGGAATCCAGAACCTACTTAGCCCAGTGATTCTTTTCTCTGGTTAATGTCAGGCCAAAAAGGGAAGGACCCTTATTCAAACACACTGCCTGGAAAATTAAAATGCAGTCATTTACTAAAAAACCATTGGGTAAACACTAATTATTACTAATTATTAATAAAAATAATGTTAGAATTATTTTTATGGACTTCACATCAGCATTTAATACTGTACAACCACAACTTTTAAAAGGAAGATTTAGGGGTTAGTAGTTGGTTAATTTTATGGATTGAGAAATGTTTTAAGAAATAGGCCCCAACATGCCCGTGTTAACGGAATCTCATCTGATAATAGTCTTATCTATATAGTCTTAAATTCAGGGTTACCACAGGAATGTGTATTATCACCTCTGCTTTTTTCTGTTTATATTAATGAACTTCAATGTAACAGGGACGATCTCACTTTAATTAAATACGCTGATGACTTGGTTTTAATTTCTTGTCAAATGGGCATGAGTAGTTTAACTTATTTTGAGTATGTTAAAAGTCTTGTACAGTGGTTTGATAACAGTCATCTACAATTAAACATTGAGAAGACAAAGGAATTATGTTGTGGGATTTAGAATAGGATAGGTACGGCTGGCATTTCATAGGAACAAGTTATTATAAAAGGTGTAAAGGTAGAGCAAGTTTCAAATTTTAAATATTTAGGTACAATTATTCATGATAAATTCTCATTCCAGGAAAATGTGGAGTATATACATAAGAAAACAAGACGGCGTTTAGGCCTACTCAGGAAATTAAGAAATTTTAGTATCGATAGGAAGGTCCTAATTATTGTTTACAGATCGACGATTGAAAGTATTTTAATATATAACATTATGTCATGGTTTGGCAATTTAACAATGAGACAGAAAAATAAATTAATACGAGTAATTAACAAAGCAAATAAGATCACCGGCCAGGAACAGAGTACATTGCAAGAGTTGTTTTCACATTTTATGTAAAAAAAGGTGATAACTTTTTTTAACCAAATTCTTAATTGAGGTATAATATATTTATATGGGTGTGTGTGTGTGTGTATGTATGCATATGCATATGTGAGTATATATGTGTGTGTATATATGCATATATATATATATTGTATTTATTTATTAGTTTTATGTATGTTTTTAATGGGGACAAATGTGTGCTCTATGTGTTTCTTATGTGGTATGTAAGTGGATGTACAGTATTGTATGATAAGATGCATCCATTATGCCAGTGTCAAAGACGAATTTCTGTCCAGGAAATCTGAACAGACAATAAAGTTAACAATAAAATACACACACTCGATTACCAGTTTATTCAATAAATCTTTCTATTACAACAATATTCACAATGAGTCTAGTTCCTTTCACAAAAGTTTATATACAGACTGACCATGACGTTTAAAGATGGGGTGTACATGCATACTGGAAGACAATCTAACACATGTACATAAGCATAGCAGTACACACACAATAGTGCACAATAGCTGAGTCAGTGTTTTCAATTTAGTATTGAATCTTTAGAAAAAAATCTGTGCATTCATTTATAATGGCTGTACCTACATCAGCCACTTATGTTTCTCGGTTATTCTACCTGAAATAAATACTTACAATTCTTAATAATTCTTTAATCACCCAACCCACTCTCCATCTGAGAGCATTTCCCCGCCCTCCGCGTCTCTGAGGAGCACCTGCCTGCTCCACTCTACTGAATACAGTCTGTGACGTGAATCTGCAGGGTGTCCATGTCCGGAGCCTGGTACTGGCACTTTGGGCAGCGGTAGTCGGGCAGTTCCTCGGACACGCTCCGCCTGCGGTAGGAGGGCTGGGCCGGGCTGAAGGGAACCGTAGCTCCGGGGAATCCTCCTGCAGAGGAGTGAAAAAAGCGTTATTATTTACAGGAGGCCAGGGCTGACGAATGCAGCCTTCCTTCTGGTTGTCGTTGTTGTACTATTTGAACCAAAACCACCAGTTCTTCAATCTTCATGGTTTCGTCTTCTAATAAACAGAAGGTGTGACTAGTATGGTCAGCGGTTTAGTTGTGAACTGAGAAGCCAAACACAACAAATTAAATGGCATAAAGGGAACGACTCGCTTTATGTTTATAAAACAAAACTAAAATCGACCAAAATACACACACCCAACTCATTACACAGGATGTCAGGTCAAGGTTTAAGGCCGTGCTAGCAGCACGATTTTGGCAGTTAGCCAAAAAACATTCTAAAACATTCTAAAACAAACAGAAAAATCCTTGTCCCTTAAACAAGCCAAGGTATTGTGATTAAAAGGGCAACGCCCAAATGGGTCAAAGATCAAATGGACACGGTTTCTTATCACTGCACGGCCAATGAACTTCCGGAACCACACTGCTACTCAGAGACACTGTTCATAAAATCTGGGTGCCATGAGTCAAAAAATTACAAAATGGGGATACTTCCCCACATGGCGCACATTTTTACAAATCCCACGACTTTCAATTTAGTTAGAAATTAACTGACGACAGGTTGGCCAACATAGATAAAAAACGTTGAATATTCACCAGATAGCGGAAAAAAACAACTTCCCAAGTACAATTAACAATATGATCCCAAACACCATGAAATATGATTTATGTCCAGCAACGTTTTGGCAGTATTTTCCTGATAGCCAACTGCAGTAATGAATGCTATTTATTAGTTACAGGGGTAACATAAGGTGTATTTCTGCCTGGAAAAACGTTTTCCTTTGCTTTCCGTGCCTAATAATTATTTGTCCTGCATTCCTTATCTGTAGACCGAGCTGTTTTTTTTTTCTACTGCATGTAATTTATGCCTGGAACAAAAGAATATGAATACGAATAATTTAAAAGCATCATAGACCAGAGGTCAGGAAGAGTTCCAGAGACAGTTCTAATTATTATGCTACATTACTCTGTATGTCCGAGTGCTCCCATTACCATTTAGAGAGACCAACCTCCGTTTTACTTACCAGAGAACTTTATACAGGCAGTAGGTGCATGGCTGAATTCACTGGATTTATTAAAGGCACAGCTTCAAAAATAAACCAAAAATAACCTGGATGCTGCAGAGATAGACCATCTTTACCCATCACAACACTATTATTCTCTTGTTATTTAATTCTGATTCACAGTTGACTGATTCAGAAACGTTTCTTTACCAATGTTTACACATTGTTGAATTCTTCCACCAAAGGGCGCCATTGCCTGCATGCAGCCGTCAGTACCTGCTAGTGGGGGAAGGTGGGGGCGGCCGGTCCGGTAATCCTCCAGGTGTCTCTGCTGCATCTCCTCCATCCTGGCGCTGCGAGCAAGATACAGATGACGTAGGGCAGGGTCAGGTTATGACTAGACAGTGACGCTGCCTTGTTTCAGGCCTTGGCAATAGCGTGCGGATGCATCCCTGTCGTACCGGGCAGCGTGAAGCCGGCGAGATCTTACCGCGAGGTGCCCTCCTTCTTGAGCCGGTCCACCTCGGCCAAAGCAAGGTTCAGCTGCTCCTGCAGCTCCTCTTTGCGCTGGTGCAGCTTCTCCCTAGCCTCCCTCTCGGCCAGGAAGTCGGCCTTGTAAATCTCCGCCTTCGACACGGGGACACGGAGAGACAGACACTGGTAAACGCGCACACTCCTGCGGCCCGTGTTACCCTTGCCGGCGACGTGCAAGGTGCTCCACGCGCACCACGCGGTGAACGGTGGAAGCGGACCGAAAGGCTTCCAACGTGCGCGGGTCTCCCCCCCCACCTGCGCTGTGAGGACTGGCACCGTCTCCAGTGTCCCCCTCTGCTGCTCCACCTCCTCCTTCAGCTTGTCTATGAGGTCCTGCTTCAAGGCTAGAGCCCTTTCTGCCTCCACCAGCCTGTTGGCCAATTCTTCCACTTCCCCACCCTGCCAGACAGACGCACATGCAAACATACTGAAAATGTGTATACACCTCATGGATGGGAATTTTAACATTTCCGATTAGTTAAAGCTTTAAAATCACACCCCTGACTTGATCCTTGAAGAGGATAAAATATAGACAGAGGTAGAGGCTTGCAAAGGAGTCACTACTGCTCTACCACCAGCTATGTGTGTAACTTGGGGGGGGGGATACAACAGACAGTCAAAACAACAGACCCTCTGTTTGGCCTGAATCTCGCTTTTGAGTTTGGCGTCGTAGTCCTGGAACAGTTGTGTGTAGGCATGCTGCAGCTGAGCCAGCTTCCTCCTGCAATACAGAAGTGAGGAGGAAGGGGAGTTGAGCCCCGCACTTAAAGTGAAAGCTGCCCGCTTTACATTAACGCATTCGCACCCCGTTAGAACAGGCGGTGCTCCGCTGGATGAGACACTCACTTGTCCTCCGTCAGAGCGAGCCTCTCCGTCTTCAGGGCCGTCTCCAGGTTGTGGGTCTGCAGACGCAGCTTGTCCACGGTCACGCTGTGCTGAGTCTTCAGCTGTTCGGACTCCCTCTCCAGACACTGAAGGGCCTCCTGCGTCTCCCTCAGCCTGGGCGAGACGGGCAGGGAGGGCGTGTGGGTGAGCTGCAGCACACCACCACGGCTGATTCGCAGGTTACCTGACCTGTGATGGAATTACGGAGCACGCGCGCACACGAGGACACATACAAACACACGCAGGGGCGTGCTTACTTCTCCTGCAGCCGCACCCTATCTGCCTCACTCTTCCCCAAACTGCACTGTCTCTCGTGCAGCTCCCCGAGAAGGGAGGTCACCTGGGCCTTCAGCATCTCGGCATCCTTGGCCAGCTGTCCCACAGACAAGCAGGAAGGAAGTTGGGAGGTTAGGAATTGGACACATTTACTAAAACCTTGATAGCCGCTTACGGTTTCTTTCTGTAATGAGAGGGCCTGTGTCATAGCGACAGCCTGTGGCATAATTTTGTCCCAGCTGAGCCAAGGTTTCCTGTGTGCATGTGCGTGTGCGTTTACCTGAGCACAGTCCTCCTCCCTCTGCTTCAGCACTGACTCGATTGCATCCTGTTGAACTCTAGTCTTCTGGAGACCGTCCAACTTCTCCTGCAGCTCCCTATACCTACAACAGAAGCAACGGAACACCTCACACAAACCAGTAAAACCATTGCAATAAAGCATTTTGTGTCTTCTCCCCCCCAAGTCCAGCATTCTTCTCAGGTTGGCAACGTGGCGTGCAGCGAAAACACGCCTACGTAGTACACACACTTCAATGATGATAATGATGGTGAGCACGCAGGGAGAGCGGAGTGGTTTCCCCACCTGATCTGCGTTGCCTGCAACTGCTTGGACAACTGAGCCAGCTGGGAACTGAAGCAGAGATGGAGATAGAGATAGAGATAGAGATAGGCAAAACACAGGTCATCAGGCATGAAGGCCACCCAACAACCAATGTTTAACATGTGCCATCTGTCCCCATCGGTTACCTGGGTGCTGCTGACAACGCTGGCCCAGGCAGGCTGTGTGAGCTGGAGGCTGGCGCTTCTGAGCACAGCAGGGCCTCCTCCATCACCGTGTCGCCCTGAGGAAGGAACCAACCCAGTGAGATCACAGGGGACTAGCACTGGTGCTACTCGACATGAGCCAACCTAACCGTCCTTTAATGACTCAATAACAAATACAACGGACACCAATATTAAATTAAATATCAAATTAGCTTCCGCTAAAAACTACCCACTGCTCTCCACTGACCACAATAAGAACAAGCATGGTAAAATGAAACTCAGAAGGGCTTCAACCAGTTTCATTGACTCTGTGGGGCCGCAGACCAGCGGGGGGGGGGGGGGGAAATTACACCACAGCCGCCAGTTATACTCCTTACTGCTCCACACGCGCTCCACACGCGCTCCACACACGCTCCACACACGCTCCACACACGCTCCAGGCACCTGCAGCTGAGACAGCTTAGACTGCAGCTCGGCGTTAATGGCGTGCAGGCCCTCCTTCTCCCTCTCCTCTTTCTGCCGTTCCTCCTCCAGCTCTTCATTCCGCTTCCTCAGATCCCGCATCCCTTCCTCCAGCTTCTCTTTGTGGCTCCTCAGCAGCCTCAGAATCTCGTTCCCGCCTTCGCTGGGCTGGGAGGGAGAGGGGCAGATGAGCAGATGCGGACTGACTCGAGTCGATCTGCACAATGCACGACGGCAGTCAGGAAATGGAAATGGTGAGAGCTCTCAAAGAGCGAGATTCAGACCACACATTTTAAGATCAGCTACAAAGACGCTAACACTTTGCCCCATCGGGCATACCAAGCTCTGGGGGGAAGCATCCGTCTCAGCCTCCCTCGCCTTTTCTCCTTCCCTCTTGTTTGGCGTCTGCAGAAAAAAAAACGAAAGAAAAAAAACCGCAATCTGCACGCCATCCACGTTTAAAACGAATGAGAGAAGAAGCAGCAGCATGGAGAAGAATAAAAACTGCTGACGCAGGAAGGCGTGTGGAGCGTATCATGCTGACCTCCAGGGGACTCATGAGTTGGTCTCCCTGTGCACAGGCGATGTCTGCCTGCTGGTCCGTACTCTGACCTGGTGTCTGCACACCCTTGTGATCAAGCTGGGCCAGCAGCTCGCGGTTCTCTCGGGCCAGCCTCTCCACTAGGTCTCGTGCCTCCCGGAACCGCTGACCCAGAAATTCCCTCTCCTCGCCGGACCTTTGCCTCCACCCCTCCATCTCTTCACATCTCTCCTTAAGTGCAACATTACTGTGTCTCAAAGCCTCTGGAAAAAAACAAAAATAGGAAAAAATGCATGTGCCAATTGATTATAGGTGGTGTGCCAGTATGAAAAACTCGTTCTCTAACCACAGTGTGACAGCGGACATCCATACTGCGGAGTGACAGCAGTGGAAGATGCCGTGTTGACCACTTACCCCTCAGCTGGTGGTTGTCCTCTAGGAGTCTATGCACAACCTGATTCTCTGCCAGTTCAGGGGGGACCCTGAGTGACCCTGGAGAGCCAATTCCCAGTGACCCCTGACCCACAGCTCCCACTGCCTCTTCGCCTGTCATCTCTGACTGCAGTACACTGCCAGAGGGACTCTGGGGTTGAACCATTGTCTGGGGGAAGGGGGAGAGGTTTTAAAGGAGTACAGTTCCAGTTAATTACGGAAGGTGTCAGTGGCTACATCAAGCTCTTTTACGTCAACATATAATCATAGAAAATTACGGGAATAGTTTTTTTTTGAGACGCAAAACAGTTAAAAGAGTACATCAAACAGCCGGATAATCAATTTTCCCTCTTATCGCATTCTTGGACTCTCAACAATTTGATTAATCCACCATGACGAATTATTCAGATTAGTCACCTTATTGTATATAAAAGCTAAAATGGTACACGCAAAAAGACGTTTATGCGTTATTGTAAACAGTGGTTCTCCAACATTTAGTTCCTTGCAGTTTACCCCCACTTATTTCCGTAATATTACAGTCGTCACAAGCCGATGTCAAGAACAAAAAACCTATTTTCTCGTTACACAAACCGATGCCAGTCTTTCATTTTGATTAGACTACAAAACCAATAACTGATAGCCCTCTAAGAAATAAAAGACATTAAACTATATAATATACCTGAACGTACCTCTTCTCAAAGCTTGTGTATCTCTTACTTCTAGCTAGTTACCACCCTACCCGCTAGGTAACTGAATAGCTGAATATTTCTCTCAGTTTACGTCAGCCTTCTTTGTTATCATGATTATTATACGACAACCAAAATAACCAACATAACTTTACTGTTTGAAATATGACAATCTAGCTACAAGACATATAGAAATCGAAAGGGCTGCCCATAGACCATTTCCAGTAGAGTAAAGATTCCTCACTCAACTTCCGCAATAGAGGTTGGAACATACAGATTTAAAGTGAAAGTTTTCACTAAAAAAATAAAAATAATAATAATAAAAAAATTAATAAATGATCAGTTGTAATAGATTTAAATTAACAATGAACTGAAAAACAAAACAAAAATCTCAAATCATTTCGGGCTATCAATTCAAATAAATATGGAAATCGGAACCGAAGAAAGGTAACTGACATTCTAATGGTAATGCTCAGCCAATCTGGCATGTTTAAAAACAACTTGGCAACCTTTACAGACATCCCCGCTGTGATTTTTGGGTAACGGAAGTCCAGAAATAGAAAGACTAGAGTAGAAGCTACCTTCGTATGAATACGCACATTCTTTCGTTTTAACATGTACTTCACGGCATCTAGAGAAGAGACATAGCTACGCTGGTGGTGATGACCTTTACCCAACATCTGCACCAGGTTCTTCCCTAACATTCTGATAAATGTGATGGAAAGACAAATCATAACACAGAATTTGAAAGAGCATTCCTTCTTCTTTTTTCTCTCTCAGACAGTGACTTTCAAATCAAATTTTTTTACCGAAATTTAAATGTCAATAAGAGATGACAGCACCCTAATCAGCATGGCCATACCATTCTTTTACGTCCATGTTGATACAACAGTTGGCTTTGTAAGACCATTTCTAATTATGAGCCAGAAACGGTCATCAACATCACAAGGGCACCGTGGAATTGAATAGATGAAGCATGGTGACAAATAGGTGATCATTTTAGGAGTAAAGGGTATGGATGAAGGGTTAATGTGAACTCTTTATGAGTTACACTATGAGCTTTGTATATCCAAATTGTCAATCAACAAACAAAGTCTGTTTTATCATTTCTAAAATGCAGAGACGTGACAAAAACACAGAGAGAGATCAGAATCAGCATAATTTATTCGAATTTTTGGTGTAACAACAATAAATGCAACAACAATTTGGTTAACAACAATGTGTAGATCATCAAGGATGAAGCCCCAGGAAGTATTGCGCCAGTGTGCGCTGGTGATGGAAGTGTTCCTGTACATTGTGTAATTTGTATGCAAGAGGGAGGGGGGTTGTTCTGACTCAGGGTAAGTAAACTTCCCCTATCCCCTCATTCTTTTCTTTTTTTTAACAGTATACCTAAATGTATTACATTCCAATATCCTGGCAAACTGGTTTGGGCTAAAAGTGGGGCTAAATTAGACCTAATTCAAGATGGTCCACTTCACACATAGAGTGGCCTCTGCATCTCCTGCGCTTTAACAAAAACAAACTGACCAGTGTGGTTGAACTATGTGTTCAGAGCGCAATGTTTACTATGGTCATTTAACACCATCTTTTAAAGGTCGGATTGCAAATGGGAAGACAAGGCGGCAAACGAAGCAAAAGTGTGCCAGGCGTGATGGGCAGAAATCATGATAAATGCTTTTGTTGGACATTTCCACATCTGAAGGAGAACAGCAGCTATTAGAAGTGCGTAAAAAAGAGAATGAAGACATTTCCAAGGCTCTGTGTTATGTGGGTGATGGCTCAGCTTGGCTCAGTGTTGAGATTTAAGAGGAGACAAGCATAGTCTCTGTCCATAACAATACACCCCTGGCGCATATAATGGATTATACACCTCAAAATTAAACGGAAAATAGCAAGCCTATATCTGAAAAAAATATATATCTATAATTGTCTCACATTTTGTCTGGTAATATTCAGTAATTCTTTCTTTCATCCCCTCTTCCCATTTTCTTTCACTCCTTTTTTCCCTTCCCTCTCCTCTCCCATCATCTCTCTCTCCATCAGTCCTGTTGATCAGGTGGTCTGAACACTGCTCTCCCTCTAATTGCAAAGCCACCCCTCCTTGGGGCAGGTCTACACTGCAGTGGAGAAGTTGTTGAGTTGGCCGAGGGCTCAGAAGGAGCCGCATCAAGGAGAGGAGATTGTCGAGAAAGAAGCTCCTTGAAGACAGAATTCATCTGCTGGTTTACATCCTGTGTGCGAGAGAGAGAGAGCGAGGGAGAGAGAGAGAGAGGGAGAGAGAGTGAGGCAGAGAGAGGGAGAGAGAAAGCGAGAGAGAGGGAGATAGAGAGCGAGAGAGAGAGAGATGGAGAGAGAGAGATGGGCGAAAGTATGAGAAGAAGGACAATAGAAAATGTTTTCAACAATCTTCACACACGTTACCTATGCCACCAATTTGACTGGTGTATTGTTTTGCACAAGCTTATACAGTATTTGCGCAAGCTGCACTACATAATCGACATTAATTGACATTTCATAGTGATTGAGCCTGACTTTGGCAATGTGCACTGTTTGCCGTTCCGCCATGCCGATTGGTCTCTCCAGCGTGTTCTTTCTTTCTCTGGTCCTGAGAAAAAGGAAGAGAGAAAGAGAGAGAAAGAGAGAGAGAGAGAGATTGTGGGGGGATTGATGAGGAGGGTCAAACAAGGCACCTGTTACTGCATTCTACCAATTCTTGATATGACAACAGTCGTCCATCACCACGGATGCAGCTTCATGCAAACAGACAGGTAACGTGCATTTTAACGAGAATGGCTCTGTACCCTGCTTGTTGGTTTGTGGGAATGGGGGAGAATAATCGCCCTTCCGGCAGCTGTGCTGTCAGTGTCCGGCTCGGGCTGTGGCTGCCTCTTCCCCTCTGTGTGCAGCCGATGGACCCACCATCACTGTTCACCCTGAGACTGTGAGCCGACAGAGAAACAGAGAGTTAGAAATATCGGATCGTAATAGTCGGATGAACAATATCCAACATCAGCCACTGCTGAGGACCATCATTAGGGGTGGAGGATGGAAACGTTCTATAGGTGAGGTCCTGCTGAGGTTCTACTGGTACCGGGAGCTGGGCTCCAGTGTTTGTGCTCCCTCGCACAGACTGCCGGTGCTGCCCCCTTTTTCCTCCTCCCTCCGCTTTGGCAGTGATCTGAAAGAGTAACAGAGGGAGGAAGTATGTGAAGGGGGCGTTTGTGTTCTGTTTGTTCCGTCACGGGAATCACATCGAGGGACTGTATGTAGTTGTGGCCAGACATTGCATGATGTCTGCTCCAAGTAAAGTGCTCGAATTGTGTTGTCCACACGGCCAGATTACCAAATAGCCAAATAGGGGCCTCCAGGCACAACACAGTTTTTCAATTATGTTACAAAGTTTATATTTCAATTACAGTTTGGGACAATTATGAGGATTAAGTCAACTCTCCAATATTTACACACTTACTGTTTAAGCACTCACTTATATAATATGATGTATACATTTTCTACCAGAAGACATGCAGGTTATGGCTGGTATAGGCCTGGTAGTGGGAACATATCCTTTACAGACAAGGAGTGGCAGAACATCTTAAACTCCTCTAAAACAGAGAACTGTGATCAAGGTTGGCACAGTTCAAAATCCTTCACAGATTATACTGGACTCCCTGAAGACGATATGTCTCAGGTCTGAAGAAATCCCCAAGTTCTGGAAGCAGGAGAGAGGGACCCTGGCCATGTGTTGTGGGGTGGTCTGTGCATTCAGGCGTTCTGTCTGCAAATCCATGGGATTCTTGAGAAGGTGTCCATGGCTTTGTTGCCTTTGTGCCCATGGACATACTATATTCTGTCGGATCCATCCAGATTGGAACATCCGGCAGATTATACTGAGGACTGCATACCAACTGATGGAGACTCATTGTTTGCAAATGGAAGGACAACATCTTCCACTAAACAGCAGCATCTGCTTGTTGGTAGCTGCAGCACACGAATGGCTATCTCCGGCCAATCGTTTGTGTAGAAACCTTTGAGCTGAGTTTGGCAGGATACTTTTAAGTAAAGTCCCTCTCATAATCACAATTAACTAAATACACACACACACACACGTTCCTGTGAGGCACACATCTTTACAAACTGGTCCCCATTGTAACCCAAAAAACAGACACACTTATTTAGGCTACCACCATGGGGCTACCACCACTTTTGCTAACTCTTTAATTTGTTCTTACCAGTATTTTGTTATTATATTCTTTACAGTTCCTCTGTCCCCAACGAGCCACGTTTTAAAATGTTTTTATGTTTTTATGTCATCCACTGAAATGTTTATATGTGGGTTATGAAAACCAATTAAACATCTCAATTAGCGATTTGTGGAAGGGCAAGTGTAGGTGGGTTTAATGTGAAAGTAAAATAGTGATGTATTGTGCTGCAGCTATGATTACATGTTGCTTTGCAGGGGTTTTCACCAAAAGCAAATTATACAGATTAGACGTTAACAGTATAAACCTGAACACAGTAACTGCAGTAAGAAGTTAGTTCTGTTGTGTTAGAAAAAACTTACCCCTCAATAACACTAATGTAAGTGTGTGGGATAAGACCCTTGACTCCACCAACTTCCCCTCTCCACCAATCAGAGGAGACCTTGCTGTGGACTAAGAGGTGATCTCCCTGCTTGAATGACAGCTCTGCCTGGGACCGGGCAACATAGTCAAATAGGGCCACTGCATCCAATTCTGTGATAAACAACACGTAAAGATCAACATTTGCATTTCACATAACAACAGCCCACAACAATCAGATGCGTGCATCTTTGGTCCTCACCATCCTGAATGTGAAGCGGTTCAGACTCAACCTCTATCTCCTCTGGAATAGGTCCACTGTAGGCACAGAACACAGGTGTCACACAGTACTGCTCATGGCTGAGAGTGCGCAAGCATGCACTTGTGTATATCTCTATGTGTGTTTTCTATGTGTGTCTCTCTGTGTGTATGTGTATGTCTCTTTAAGTGTGTGAGTGTGTCTCTCTGTGTGTATGTGTATGTCTCTTTAAGTGTGTGAGTATGTCTCTCTCTCTGTGTATGTGTATGTATCTTTATGTGTGTGAGTGTGTCTCTCTGTGTGTATGTGTATGTATCTTTAAGTGTGTGTGTGTCTCTCTGTGTATGTATCTTTAAGTGTGTGAGTGTGTCTCTCTGTGTGTATGTGTATGTATCTTTAAGTGTGTGAGTATGTCTCTCTCTCTGTATGTGTATGTATCTTTATGCGTGTGAGTGTGTCTCTCTGTGTGTATGTGTATGTATCTTTAAGTGTGTGAGTGTGTCTCTCTGTGTGTATGTGTATGTATCTTTAAGTGTGTGAGTGTGTCTCTGTGTGTATGTGTATGTATCTTTAAGTGTGTGAGTATGTCTCTCTGTGTGTATGTGTATGTCTCTTTATGTGTGTGAGTGGTTCTCTCTGTGTGTATGTATCTTTAAGTGTGTGGTGTGTCTCTCTGTGTGTATGTGTATGTATCTTTAAGTGTGTGAGTGTGTCTCTCTGTGTGCATGTGTGTTTGCTTTCTCTCACCAGTACTCTTGCTCCAGGGTCATACACTTCTCGTAGACCGAGCCCGGGAGCTCCGCTTGGCTGGGGAAGATGCTCTCGTGCAGATGGATCAGGGTCTTGACCAGGGCGTTGATCTGAGGCTGCAGAGCCACCGCGTCCTCTGTCGCCGCTCCCCTCAGCAGGCTGGGCCCGAAGCACACCGCCAGGTTGTAGGGCTGCATCATGTTCTCATCGCTGTACTGAGACACGCTGTGCGGCACCAGAACGAGAATGCGTTTGCAGGTGAGCAAATAAGTGGAGGCCTTGGTGCATTTGGGTCCTGGCCGAACTAAGCAGACACAAAAGCACCGGAGCAATGAAGGTACTCACTGATGGAGGAAGGCAAACAGGTATCTCATGACGATGATGACGGGCTGAGGGAAGGAGGTGATAATTGACTTGATTTGCGTGGCTCTCTCCGTCTCGCTATCTATATCTGAGGGAGAGTGTGAGAGAGGGAGAGTGAGAGAGAGAGAGGGAGAGAGAGAGTGTGAGAGAGGGAGAGTGTGAGAGAGGGAGAGTGAGAGAGAGTGAGAGTGTGAAAGAGAGAATGAGAGAGAGGGAGAGAGAGGGAGAGTGTGAGAGAGGGAAAGTGTGAGAGAGGGAGAGTGAGAGAGAGGGAGAGTGTGAGAGAGGGAGAGTGTGAGAGAGGACAACTGCAGCAAAGAGGAAAGGAAAGGCATAGAAAGGCAAAGATATTCCTATATTCCCCTGGATACAAATAGCAGAGATATTTTCACAAACACACACAATCACATTCACACTCACACGCGCACGCACACGCCCTCAAAGCAGAAGAGTATATAAGAAGCCTTACGGACACACTCGATAAGCTGACTAAAGCTCTCCTCCGGGAAGAGGGGCTTCTCCAAACCCCTGAAATAGAGCTTCAACACTCCCGCCACAGAGTCAAGGTCACATTCACTGTCTGTTAATGGGTCCTCCCCTGGGTAAGCAACAGAAATACACATCATCAATAAGGGATCAATAACCTATCCTGGATATCAAGCTGCTAGCCATAGCTTCATGTTCACGTTAGGTTTACCTCGCTCGAAAGCATCCCTGATGCGGTTGACCTCAGTCTGAGAACCGGGAACTCTGAAGATCCCCTCGTGATGCAGACCTCATGTGCAAAATCAGACAGGGAAAAGCTCACTTATTCTCAAGTTTGCAGCTCGCTCGATACCTTCGGAGTATATTGTGTTTTATGCAGTTCAGCACTGTCGCTCAACACCACGGCGTTCTGACGCCGAGCTTTAAAACACCCGCATGGTCCTAGCATCTCTGCGCGCTTTCAGACTGCTCCACTCACCGTGGACATTGATGAAGCGGATGCAGCTCTCCACAACGAGGGGGATCTGCTGTCCGGAGCTCTGAGAGGGAGAGATGGTGCGAGGAAGAGGAGACAATCAGGCACAGGAGGATCAATCCGATTCTTGATGCAGATAATAGGGGCAAACAAACGTGCTGAGGCTTGGGGGGCAAAAAAAGAATTTGCAGAAAGGTACCTGCTTCCTAGACATTTTCCACCACCTCCTGGCGGGTACATCCACCCGAGCGGCCAGCGAGAGGAAGCGGAAGAGAGGAACGAAAGCAGGGGAAGAGAAAGGGATGGGGTCAGAGGTGAAGCAGGGGAGCAGGAGCAGCCTTTTTTTCGGCCACCTTCACAGTGTTGGGTGTAGAAGGCAGATAATGGAAGGCCCGAGCACGCAAAGCAGACAGTGCATCCAGGAAGTCTGTACGGCACACGACAACCTCAGCAAAGCTGCTGGCTGCAAATGTAGAACAGATGGAACTAACATGGCAGGACACAACAGGGGGACGGCATCCAATGGCAGGTGGCCACATCGCGGGTACACTGCCCCGGAGATCTCAATATGTATCAGCACAACATGTCACTGTAAGGTCCAGGAAGAGAGTAGACTGCACCATTATGATATAACAGTGTAGGGGCATAACAATAACCCATAGCTGATTCTTAGTAGAACTGCGCTGGGGCAAGGTGCCCAATGAACTTCAACACAACACAACAGAGTTTGGCAGGCTGAGCTGCTTTTAGCGCACTGCAGTGACCATCCCCTCCCGCAAGACCTCTCTTCACATGCCTATTAGCAGTTCAACTGAGCAACAACTGTTACATGTCCACCACTAGTCTTCGGTGATTGGCATTGAGAGGGGCATTTGTGGCCAGGTGAGGTTGGACTGTTGATGGAACAGAATAAGGCATACAGCAGCGGAGTAGGGCAAGCGGCTGAAGGATGGGGGGCTGAGCAGGTGCTGGGGCTGCGGGGCAGTTTGTGGAGAGCATGTCTGTACAGTGTGTACCTGGATGAAGGAGAGCATGTCTGTGCAGTGTGTACCTGGATGAAGGAGAGCATGTCTGTGCAGTGTGTACCTGGATGAAGGAGAGCATGTCTGTACAGTGTGTACCTGGATGAAGGAGGGCATGTCTGTACAGTGTGTACCTGGATGAAGGAGGGCATGTCTGTGCAGTGTGTACCTGGATGATGGAGAGCATGTCTGTGCAGTGTGTACCTGGATGATGGAGAGCATGTCTATGTAGCATGTACCTGGTTGAAGGAGAGCATGTCTGTGCAGTGTGTACCTGGATGATGGAGAGGATGTCTGTGCAGTGTATACTTGGATGAAGGAGAGCATGTCTGTGCAGTGTGTACCTGGATGAAGGAGGGCATGTCTGTGCAGCGTGTACCTGGTTAAAGGAGAGCATGTCTGTGCAGTGTGTACCTGGATGAAGGAGAGCATGTCTATGTAATGTGTACCTGGTTGAAGGAGGGCATGTCTGTGCAGTGTGTACCTGGATGAAGGAGAGCATGTCTCCGTTGAAGAGTTTGTGGCTGTACTGGGAGCAGGGCCGAGCCTTCCGCGGCCGCAATGACCTACTGCACTGGCCTCTGGGGATACATGCGAGTGCTATATTGAGAAACTATGTGGCTGAAACACATACACAAACATATAGAGACAAACAAACGCCAAAACACACACACACACACACACTCAGACACACACACTACAACTCTGGTCTCCTGGTTTTAGAAGCACAGCAGCTTTCATCACTGGAAAAGTATCACATTTACATTTGCACTACTTCAGTTCGCAGGAGTTTTACCCAGATCGACTTACATTTCCATCAGGCTAAAACACCTTTGGTGAGAGCAAGAAAAAGGGGAAAGAGGTTCATCTGAACGAGTGCAAAGTCAGATACTATCCATCACGGCTGACCTGCTTTGGCCTGCTGAATATCAGTA
>JAOYSI010001478.1:0-17049 GCA_025775065.1 Hiodon alosoides | reverse complement strand
TGTGTTTTTTTGTTTTTGTGTGTGTGTGTGTGTGTGTGTGTGTGTGTGTGTGTGTGTGTGTGTGTGTGTGTGTGTGTTTCTGAATGCTTGCAGGAACATGGGTGTGTGTATGGTTGGATGTCCGTGTGATTGGTAATGTTTGTGTGTCTGTGTTTATTAATGATGTTTAGTGAGGTGAAGTAGATAAGCTGTCAGAAATGAAAAATAAGCAGCTTTATCAATATTAGATAATGACCTGAGCTAATCCACTTTCTGCTGGGAGAGAGATGAGAGGTAAAACAGGGGTTATGGGGCTTGCTGGCCTTGTCTTGGAGCGATCCAAAGGCCTATGGTTTACTGATAATTATAAAAGTGCTCTGTTCTAAAATCTTGATATATGAGTTTATATATCTGTGTTTCTCACCTGCCCTCTCTCTTTTTCTGAAGTGCAGAGGTGTGAACTGACTTCATACGTGCTCATGGGTGAAAAAAGACCTCTGGGCAAGCAAAGTAACCCTGTTTGATTGACATAGGTATAATGTCATGTGTTCTTTACTGTGAAGAATTCATTGGCACAGCTCAAATGGATACATATGGCTTGACCTTGCAAAATTTTGGCCTATGCAGATGTCAAAATCATTATGCTTTGTAAAAGAAAACACAAGTTTATTCATCAGAATCAATTTCAATGGATAACTCGATGTTTGTTTGAATTGGCAAAAGGATGCACACCCACATGATTTTGAATGTATTGCTCAGAGACCACAGCACACGTCTTTATTAATGGATTCCTACAACACACTCTCTACAGAACACTCTTCTTACATCTATGCTCCTCTGGAAAGCCAACACTTCAGTATGACATTGTTTTGCTTTTTTGCATATTGCTTGTGTCAGGCATAAACAAAGCCAATTATGAATTGCCTGCCAGCTCTTTAAAGACTTCATTAATTTCCCCAGTGAGTTGTCTATGTGCTGTGAATAGTAGTCTTATTCTATCATAAACACAAATGTGTATGGAATCAGGATAAAAATTGATTCATGAGGGTTCTCCCTGAATTAGCCTATCCACTGGACTATATCTATTCTAACTAAGTTTCAGATTTTGTCAAGATACTTCGAAGTACTGGGAAAAAAAAAGAAGCTCCATCTGTTATGAGAATTATTGTTTAATGCAGGCAGAAAGTTTGTTGCACAACTACAGGTGTATAGATTAGATTTACCAGTGAGGGAATAAAGAGGTTGAAGTTTGTTTGTAGAAGGAGAAGTAGGGTACTACAAAGACAGAAAGAGATGGAATTTGGAAGATAAATGGGACAAGGATAGTCAGCAGATTAGTAAGCAAGAATTAAAATCAATACTTACTGCCTCTAAAAACACAAAATGTATCCCTTTGTTTAGAAAATTGGGCTTATTTCCTTATTTACAATGAGATTAAATAGTTTTCCTGCATATTAACTGAAATAAGCCTGTGTTCTTTGTGATTCCTGATTCATTTTTTACATTTGACATTTTAGTGATATAGCAGGTGCTCTCATCCAGGGCTCTGTATTATTGTATATTGCGGTGCCATGCTTTCCAGGTAAAATGACTGGCCAACAAGGGACAATGTCCTGTCATAAACTGCCCTGGGCAAGCCAGGAAACCGAAACCTGTAACTGACCGACCGCTTCTGAAGAACAATATCACCTTCCGTTTCTTCCCGTTCCTCTTCCATCACTCTCTTTAAGTGTTTTCAGATTGCGCTCCTCCTCCTGTTGTCCTTTATCTCTCACTCTGTTGGGGCTGGTCAGAGACTGACCCATTTCATGTTTCAGAAACTCCCAGAAGCTGGACTGACAGAGTGACCCCGAATGATGGGGCACCAGTGAACACACAGCCTTGCCCCTGACCCCCGGTGTCCCCATTATAGACTAGTCAAAAAGCTTTTAGGCCCTGCGAAGCAGGGAGATTGATGGTGCAAACTGTGGTCAGGGGGAAGAGCAGGTGGTTAAAATGTCAATGTACCGCTTAATAGTTTTGGGGGAATATAATTGGATAATTATGAAAATTAAGATTCTGGAGGTTTTGTTGAGTTTCCCAGCACTGGACCTGTGCTGCAACTAGCACGTTTGTCATCTCCTGTTCTCATCGCACATCAGTGGGCCTCTTATGATTGGGCAAATTGTTTATGTAATGCATGTGAAACTACGGTGACCAAAGTGATGAAGTTACGAAGTTATAGGTTTCTGCCTGGTAAAAGTTTTTGTAGTTTGTGGTTTTGTAAAGGTGTCATATGGACTTGAAATTTCCACTTGCATTTAAATTAAAGCATTCATTGAGGCTGTGTGTTTATTTTTCACTAATCCAAAGAACAATGAAATAACCTTTCCACATTTTAAAATGTAACATCTCAAATTCAAATCAGAGTCAGCTCAATGTGTTTGAAAATATTTTTTCATATACATTAAATATTAATTCATTCAAATACAAAAAAGTAACTATTTTCAAAAACACTTAGTTATTGCACCCATACCCTAAGTTAGTAAAATGGTATTTGTGGCACATTGTTCCTCACACTCATTAATTGAACTTTATACAAAAATTGAGGAGGGACATTTTCTGACAGGAATCTGTTTTCCCACAGGTCTAAGGAACCCTCAATTCCATTCGATTTTAGTGCTAGATGCTTCTGGCTCCCCACCACCTCCCCGACGATGTCCAGATGGGGTACAGCCAGGTTCCAGTCCCAAGAGGACTCAAAGCCAACAAAAACGTGTTATTCTACAGAAGCGTTTCCCTTCCAGCCATCACACAACAGTATATAATTGCCTTCCTTTCCATCGTGAAGAAGTCAAATCTCAAATCTCATTCAACGTTTTGTGTATGGCCAAAGACGATACTACCAGTTCCACATTCTATCCCCATGTTCCAGTTCCACGTCCATCATTCCTATAAAAACGCTCAAGTTGCTTCGGGTACCAAAAGCCAAATTATTATGAGGCCGCCTCGCTCTGTTTTGACTTCCCTAAATGCTCTACTGTTTTCTTTTACCCAAGGTCTTCTTCATACTTGTATCTTATTACTTTTCTTTGTACAAGATTTATTGATAGTTTCTAACAAAAATATGATTTCAGTATATTCTACAGAGCAAAATCCAATATTGCAGCCACCAATTGAATTGCTTTTATCAGAGTGGAGAACAATAAAGCAGGAGAGACTTTGCCCCAGACATTCAACATGGACTTATTGTTAAAAGAGATCTGATCCAATTACAGGGAGCAATAGATGATAATTGAATCGCGACAGGGTTTCCCCTACAATACATATTAATCATTTACACTGACTTTAAACACAAATGTAGCCTGAAAAAACAAAACAAATCTATATATAAATATATAAATGAGATGACATTCGGGGGTGGGTGGATAAACACAGAAGCCGGCTCGCCAGTGAGAGGTTTGAGTGCGGAAAGAGAAGTGTTATTATTCCTCGTGCGAATTTACCACGTTTTGATTACTCTGTCACACATTAAATCTGGGATGCAATAAAGGGAATCTGCAGACCATCTCGGGAACAATAAATAGCTGGGCTCGCCTCAATAGACGGAAACCCGATCTAGGGAGCACGGAAATAAGAACGTTGTCACAATTTAAATCGCCCTTAAGAATCATTAAGGACTTTGCGCTGCACCTTACTCGGGAGTGCCATTAAGGCGCTCCTGAGACA
The DNA here is from genome assembly GCA_025775065.1 of Hiodon alosoides. NCBI lineage: Eukaryota > Metazoa > Chordata > Actinopteri > Hiodontiformes > Hiodontidae > Hiodon > Hiodon alosoides. The sequence continues at coordinate 13,362 of JAOYSI010001478.1, read as the reverse complement.
CTGCACAGCAGGCCTCGGGGGGGGGGGACTCCACAATATTTTGTTTCATTGAAGTGGGCAGTGTGAAATGAAAGCCGCCGCTTCTTCACAGTGCCAAAATTGGACGTTTTGCTGGGTTTTGACAGCCGGGAGTCGTTTGAGTGCTGTGCTTCTAACCCAATGTTCGATCCTTCAGTCAGCGCCCAGCATGCTGCGCTTTTTGCCACCGTCTCTTTCATGGGCAAATCGTGTTAACTCCTTAGCTGCGGATTTGCTTTAGCAAGTGTCCTCAGAAGACATAGCTGAAGGTAGCTTTTTTATTTTTTATTATTGTGCGCATTTTATTTTGTTTATTATTTGCATGGTGGTTTTTTTTTTGTTTTCAAATCAGCGGCACATTCAGAATTGAATTTAAAATAAATGGGCTTTCTACGTAGCCTGTAATGACATGAGGGACTCTACACCATCGGTGGAGGCCTCCTCTCCAAATGCCGCTTGCCAGCGAAAGCGGTAAACAACATTACCAACCAAAAAGGGAAAACAAAGAACTAATCTGATTTGGTTGTGGTAGGGATGGATGGGGGTGGTGGAGAGGGACAAGGGGAGGTGGAGGAGGGCTGCGTGCTGCCACTGAACGATGTGCGCTTTTATAAGGGCGGACAATGAGAAGGAAAATGATAATAACTCTCCCAACTTTGATGGTTTAAATATATTCTCCGCTCCTGCGCAGTGTGTGCAGGCAGCAACGGGTGTGGGGCAGCAAGGTTAAGTAGGATAGAAGGCGCCCATACTTCAGATTGGCAGCAAACTGCAGCAAGGATAATCTAATCAGTGGCGCAATTCAATTAGCCGGGTCTCCGGGGCAGCAGAATGGAACGCCGGCACTGAGATCTCCTCCCAGACGCTCCACCGTTCCTCGGTCAGGCCCCGCAAGATGAATGCAGATGAAATTTGAAATATGAAAATCTGAAATAATTCATGGAAGTTGTCAGGATGGCGGAGAGCGGCTGGTGGGCCGATTCTCCTTTGAGACAGAAGAGCTTGCTTCCAGGCAGGGTCTCAGCCTGTTTCTCTGAGCAAGCAGTGCTTTAATAACCATCCCCGCCCTCCTCCACCACCACCACCACCACAACCACCACACACCCTGTGGCTAAAATCCACACATTCTCGCCTCCAACAAACATACCTCTTTCAAATCTACATATGCAATGCCCCCCCCCCACCACCATCTCCCCTCCTCGAAAGTAAATAAAAGAATAAATTATCAGCACTCACTGTGATGGACCTGAGCCTAGTATAGAATGAGGACAGCATCTCAGACAAATTACAGCTCATTACAGGCAGGCTTGCACCATCCCATTATATCTGAGGAAATTCGTTTTCATTTGCACAAATTTGTTTCGAATTCTTTTCTTTTTTTTTCAGAGCATCCATTATCAAATCTGAAAATCAAATTAGCGTACAATTATTTTCAGACCAGGAGGAGGTTTTGGTTTTCGTAATAGATTGTGACTATGTTTTCTTCTTTTTACCGTAGGCCAACATGAGAAAAAAATTATAACACTATTGTGTCACTGGACATTGTTATTCTAGTCTTTTTGATGTCGTGGACATATATTTAAACATCAAGATTTTCTTAATGAATGTTCAATTTACTACAGTTCCATTCTCTGTGTCTGTTGGAAGCTAATATTGTAGCTATTGTATGAAAGAGGAATAGTGTAACACAAAAATAATATAAAAGAATAATACAAAGGCCATGGTGCACCGAGGTGAATACTTATCAGGGAATTTGTAATATATAATATAAATCTATTACCTAAAGTAAAAATGTGCATTCACCATGTCTTTTGTATAGTTACATACTAAGCTACAGTGCAATTCACAAGGGAGAGGGATCTAAGAAGTAATAAGGTTTCACACATAAATTGTACTTTATTGTTCTTTCTCTACATCACATTAAATGTGATGGAACCTATTTTCTATGTGTGGCACTACGATGTTCACTGTTCCAGTTTCAATAGTAAAAATTATAATTAAAATGAACAATCAACAATTAATGGTAAGAATGTTGCTTTATATCATTTACCATCATATGCCCCATGATATCACACTTCACATTCACTTTGCAATTGGTGGTTGCTCTGTCCTGCAGTACGCTCAAGGCTATCCTGCAGCAGGTTTACTGTGGCCATGGACAGGGCCAACGCCTTGGAGGGAGAGGGTTTAACAGACACACTTCAAGGAATTGAGGACCTTGAATCTCTGTCCTTTGCAGAGATCTAGCCTTCACCCAAGTCTTACCACACTACTTAAGATCTGGAGATGTAGGAACCGGTGAATGTCAGAATGTGTGTACCTCTGCCTGCCATATCCAGGCATGCATGGGCTTCAGAGAGCCAGCCAAGCCGAGAGCCATTCTCAGCTGGCCTGAACTGATGCAACTGATCACCAGAGTGTACTGGATCCCCCTGGCCTCTTGTCCGTAGTTCTGCAGACGGGAGAGCTACAGCAACAAAACCAATAATCAATAAAAATGGGTGAGAGGCCGCTACAGATACTGTCAGACCATCTTTCCGTTTTATTTTATAACAACACAATAATACAATAATAGATACGATACAGATACAATTCTGTAATGGTGCGTACAAAGAAAACACTTTAGACCAACCTCTGACTTGAAGAAGAATACAGATACAAACCATGTTTATTTAACTTTAGCTCAAATAGCAAAAGAAATAACACCTTTCTTGTATGAATAGGAAAACATCAATATCCAAGGATACAAAGTAATGTGCAATACATTTCAATAAAGTTAAAACACATAAAAAAATTATTTTATATAGTTTCATCTTAAAGCAATGTCACATATAAGGACAATATCATTATCAATATCAGTACATTCACTATCTGTATGTCAATCTTTTAAGGATAGAAAAACTTTCTATCCAAAGCACAAAATATGTATTTATTTAGATACCTTTGGTTACTAAACTATCCTTGCCATGGGGATAACCCTATAATTTAAACTAAATGGAGATGCAATGCTCTTATGTCTAAGATGAAACAGCAGCCAAATTTGGAGTGTGGGAGGGCTGCCGTCAGACCCTTAAAGTTGAAGCCAGCAGTATGTTGTGACCTACCTTGTGTGAAATGAATCGGAGGCCCAGACAGAAACCCCTCTCTTACAAGTAAGGCTGTGCTGCAGGACACTGTGTAATACCACTTAAGTAAATAAAGGAAAGCGGGCAGGAGATTATTGCCCTCATTGTGCTTCTGAGGACGCTGTGCTGTGCGTCCCAGCAGCTCCTCAGCACCCAGCCGGAGTGGCCTGTGAATGGCAGACAAGACCAATGCTGAGTATGACAGTGGGGTTTGCATTGAAGTGTGACCCCCCCATATCTGGAGAGGTGGGGGGGAATTATGGATCCATTGACGGCCTCTGCCACCGCTGGAGGTTTGAAGCGTGGCAGGAGTTTTTTTTTTTTTTTCTGCCTTTGAGCCATTGCTGTTTGGGTATCTGGCCAGAAGCCACTGGTGAAGAACAGCAACGTGTAGAAGAAACCAGCAGCCAAACAGCTTTTGAGTGCGAAAGAAATGAAACAAATGTTGTTGTTTTTTTTTGCTTTAATAAATAATCAAATGTAGCAATAAATAAATGATAAATTCCAATTCTCCTTTTCCACACTAACGTGTTGGAAACAAACTCAGTTTGTTAAAATGTATTTGCATTTCATTAACTTTTGTCTCAAGTTTCATGATAGATATACATTCAACTAGTATGTTACTGGGAACTCCTACCTGAAAAATTAAATCTTCTGTTTGAAATCATTTAGAGGAGTATCTATTTATAACATAAAAAAGACATTGAAATGTGAAAATGTCTAATAGCTACTACCTTCTACAAACTTAATTTGTTTAGCATCATAGCGGTTCATATTAAATGCTATAAAATTATGAATCAACATTGCTATTCATGCCACCTCGATTCTGCATGTTCGTTTACCTCCATTATTCACCCTGCCATTAAAAGCCTTTACTAGAGTCTGTCACAAAGGCAGTAAAACGACACTTCCTTTTGCAGTCCACCTAGTTTCCCAAAGTCTTCCCTGCTGTAGTAGCCTGCCCCCGAAACATTCCTCCCAAGCAGCGCAGGCCCCCATGCTGCTTTCTCAGGCAGCTGCACAATGTGATCCAAGACTGTGCCGGCTACTCCTCTGTCGTCAGAGCCCGTTTGCTTCCACATCCCTTTCCCCCCCCCGTTTTTCACCCTCCCCACTTCCTCCGCAGCACTTATCCGGCTTCAGACGGCTGGTGGCTCAATGACTAAATGGATTAACGAACAACAGAGCACCTTCCCTCCCTGTTTTGCCTCAATATACTCGGGCCGCGGCTATTGAGCTGGCCCGGCCCATCCACTATCCAGTCTTTATTGAAGCGTCTATGCAGCTTTATCCAGCTAGGGCTCGGCCTTGCCCCCCAGCTTCATCAATCATCTCCCTCCAGCCCTGGTCTCTGCGTGAAGACATGCCTCATTACACCCTTCAAGGGGATGCTAGAGTAAAGATTGGGGAGGGGAACAAAGGGTGGGGGAGAGAGGGTAAGGAGGGCGAGAGAGAGATATCCTTTGCCAAACAATCTATGTATCTGTGTACAATTTGTCCATGACTATCTAGTCGAATCTGAGCTGCCTTTATCAACGTCTTTATAAGCTAAATCATCTATACATTAGCAATAATATAATTTTTTTGCTAAGACCATACTTTTTTATAAAATAAAATTAGTATTGATACTACATAAATTAAAACAGCTTCAACAATTACAGTGAGTAAAATATGCATTCATTTTACAGTTTAAAATGATAAAAATGAATGCCCATTATCATCGCTATAGTTAAAGAATTGTGAACATTTTTGGCTTAAGTAAGCTATCAATCATAATATCTGAATGTTCAAGTCTTCTTCCATAATATCTTAAATACTATAGCTACAGCTGAATATACTACCATACCTGTACAATAGGAATTACTGTCTTTCAATTTGTTCTTCTTTGTAATATGTGGACAGAGTGTGGGTCTTTGCTTCTCGAGACACTTCACCACAGAAATGGGATCCCACTCACTCATACTGAGAAGCAAGGCTTACACTTGACCTTGCTCTGTCAAAGCACATAATGTGCTAAAAACCGACAAAACCCCTGTGATTGAGGGGGAAATATATTTAACCATTTATATTTAAGCTATGTTGATGTACGAAGAATGCTAATCAATAATGCTTAACAGTAACTGCATGGGTTTCACAGGTCCTTTCGCAGATAATGTTCCTTTGAAACTTGAAACGCAACCAATCAGTGTTTGATTGTTGGGGTGTTGTTTGAACTTGGAATACTATAAAAAAATAGTGTTGTATTTCTGGATGATTTTAGAACTCCTTTCTTGCGGGACAGAGAAATGTTTTCTCTTGAGCTCATTAGCATTAATGTCAGTACACTTCTCTTTTCAGAAATTTCCACAACAGATGCAATAGCAGTGACACATATTAAAAGGTTCAAACTCATGCCTCCTCTTTTGGACCCTGTAGCGACTGAAACAGCATTGGTGTGGATATGGGCCACTGAAAAGGACTGTTAGGCTTGATCATGTGCAGATGGAGTTGTTTGGGCTGTGCAACATCGTCTCACCAACAAACCCATACAGCAACACAGCATCACCTTGCCAACAAACCCATTCAGTAACACAGCATCACCTCGCCAACAAACCCATACAGCAACACAGCATCACCTCGCCAACAAACCCATACAGCAACACAGCATCATCTTGTCAACCAACCCATACAGCAACACCGCATCACCTCGCCAACAAACCCATACAGCAAAACAGCATCACCTCGCCAACAAACCCATACAGCAACACAGCATCACCTTGCCAACCAACCCATACAGTAACACAGCATCACCTCGCCAACCAACCCATACAGCAAAACAGCATCACCTCGCCAACAAACCCATACAGCAACACAGCATCATCTTGTCAACCAACCCATACAGCAACACCGCATCATCACAGCCTGAAAAAAAACAGGATTTATCCTCACATCATCCTTACACATCTCCTTTATGCTTCAAAGAAAAATATTAAAAGTCAATAACACTAAGGCACAGAACATTATTTCAGTCTCCTGTCTGTGACTCTTGAGAATAGAGAAGAATTAAGTTTACCATGCTCCAGTATTCATACAAATATCTCATTAATAAAGAAACAAAATGTTGGTGGTTTAGTTTCAGTAAAACTACATACAAAATGAAAGTCACCGTTTATTACAATTAGAGATTGTTTTAAAAAATCTGAAGACATCAACAATTTGAGGACATTAGAATCATGGCTATAATACTGGTGTATCTACATTTGTGTTAATACATTTGTGGTATAGTTTTAACTCAGATGTCAGGGACAGAGGCAATTTACCTCTGTTTGGATGGAACTAAATTACGCCAGTTGACCTGGGCAGCAGATTAACATTAAGAGACTTTTAGTTGCATTTAGCTGTAAAATAATAGATACTTGATGAATCTTGATCAATGAAAACATTGAATAAATGCATGGTGGCTCCAGTTTTTATAAGTTTTTCTCAGCTTTTATGGTTCACCAATAGAGCCACATCTGTTTGGAGATGGATAAGAGTCACTTTTTAAATTTTATTTAACTGGGCCACAAAAGTCACTATTACAGTAAGGGGAACATGTAGTCACTTCATGACATGAAATTAACATGCCTGGGGATAAAATGTGGATACATTATTTTGGTACAGTAAAATTTTATATGACTAATTTTAGGACCATCGTTTATGATGTTTTCCTACACATACATAAAATTACCATCTCACTTTTTATCATTTCCTTTGCTAGCATAGCAAATTCATTTTAAAGTTTGACATTTGCCAAAACAACAATGATGCATATGCCTGATTTTCCAAGTACTGGCTTCATACATCAAATGTTTGTAATGTAATAATATTTAAAAGAGAGACTATTAAATAAATAAAAGTTGTGCAGAAAGGTTGATGGAAACATTATGTGAGCATTTGGGTGCAGAATGTGTGCATTGATGTTATTAATGTACAAAAATATATCTTGAAATTAATTACTAATAAACATTGTTTATATTTGTTTAATACTGTAATAAAGGATGGGGTAAGTTGTAACATGACTTGTTAAGCTATGCTTATAATTTCTCTATACATTAGGGCTGGCAGTCAGGTACGTACAGCAGGTCCAGTTGGAGGCATATAACCTAAACATATATAAAAACATGTGACCAATTTCACTTCCTATAAGTCCAGGAGCAAATTATTTGTTTTTTATATTCCTTTTAAAATATCAAATTTCAGATTGTTAACTACTTGAACTAATTAGTAGCCACATATCCAAATAGCTATCCTGCTGAATAAATTAAACGGAGTTCATGTTCTGGCAATGAATACTAATACTCTCTTGCAAAGTGGCAATTCAGGGTATTCTATAAAAAAACTGTATCCCCAGTATATTGTCATGGCTTTGGTATATTCTGAAAATTATGTTCTGAAAATGATCCCAGCCCTGAACATTTAGGTTAAGATGTCCAGCTTGTAAAAATGTGGTTTTCTTTAAGTAGACTCAAATATATTGTAAATAAATAACCTGAAATTCATTTTTTAGGTCATGTAAATGTCCTTCTGCGTTTGAGCAATACATATTCAAACAACTCATATGCCTTGGTCTTTAAACTCAAATCTGAATCAAGTTTACCTGTCACTTAAAGAATACTAAAAACACTATTGATACTGACGAAACTGAGCCTGTTATGACAGTGTGGCGTGCAAAGACTAAAGAAAACTAAGGCAGCGTAGTTAAAGAAAGAGTCATGTGACATGTCAGGTCCCTTGGTGGCATCCCCTTTCCCTTTATCATGGTTCTGCTTTTAAAGAATGCAGCAGGCAGTATCTGAGTTTCTGCTTTAACTTTTTTAATAACGATTTTTCTATGCCTTAAACTCGCACTCTATTCCTGAAGGAATCGCACAATCAGATTAAGGTTATATTTTACAGCAGACTGGATGGACCAATAAAGGAGTGCGCGCGGAAATGGGACTTTGCCCATCAATTAGATCTCTATTAGCAGCCAATGCAGACCGCACCGCAGGAAATGTCAAATGCATGCTCCAGCCCAGCCTTTCCCTCTCTCCAGAAATTGAACCATTATTCATGTCTGAAATCTGGACTCGAAAGCGCCTGTTGTTTTCTTGGGCTGCAATTTTCCATGTACACAACGCAAACACCTGCTTATCTTTGCAAAAAAAGAAAAAGAAAAAGAAAACCCACATGCTACTTGGTCTATATGTTTGTGCACTTGTCTGACAACAATACCAGTACATCACTTCCCGGAGTGAGCAGTACTTCAAGCACCTGCAGACGAGAACGGACTATCTATCACGGATAATTATATCAGTCCCATCTGGTTTATAAATGATAGAAGGTTCCTTATTAAAAAGTGCACCCCCGCTTTAAGGCAATTAACACCACAATGAGCCACGTACTGTACCTTTGAATACCTTCTGAATTCATCAGGCGCCATCCATCATATCCGTCACCCATTCTTGTCCCTAACCCATTAATATTAATATTAGCGTATCCACTGCCACATCGTCACGCGTGTTATAAAATGTGTGATCTCTACTTAACGTTGATATTGGCAAACGAGAATTTTTTTAGATAATGCAAGAGCATAAGTTGGTTTAAATCAATATTGGAACCCAAAACACATCTGTTGCTTTTATTGTTTTTTCAACATTAATACAGAATTGCGCACTATTCGATTGGTTTTCAGGGAAAACAATATAGGCCTACAGTAACATATTTCACAAGCATATTCTCAAATATCGTAAATTCTGTTCTGGCATGGAAACCTGTTGTTTGGTTGCCCTGTCTCTTCATTTCTAGTAGCAACAGTGTTTGGGGCATTCATCGCGCTTATGGTTGATTCTTTTTTTCCATTAAAGTATCACAATAACAATTGTACTGGTGTAATAAGGATCATTTATCATCAACGACAAACTAAAGTAAGACAGTGTGTCAAATAGAGCTGTAAAGAACCATTTAAAAGACTACGCTGGGGAAAAATGGGTGTTAAGGGGGAACGAAACGAAAATGAAGTGTCACGAAATTGAAAAGTCGCATTTGTATAAAGAAAGTACTGTTGCTTCATTCAGATCTGTTATATGCATTTAAATGGACTTTTCGGTATCGACTTAGGCTGACGTATCTGCTCAATGCTTGAATACTACGAAACTGCCAAGACGGACATGCTCTGGGGCCGATATTATGATTTTCATAATGCTCTTTTATGCAGACCGAGTCTCCTTCGGTGAGGAGCCCGCAGAGTTGGTGAAAGAGGCTTTGAAATAAAGAGGACTAAAGCCGATGAGAGCCTCTAGCCCCCTGCCGGAATGAGTGGCATGCCGTGCCCCGGCCAGGGCGCATCCACTCCAGCAGCACCAGCAGCCACCTCCTCCAGGGAAACCCTAAACTGCCATTAGCATGCACGGCGTCCTCATATCTGGGAGATGACTGAGGTATGGTCAGCCACATAAATAGAGAGAAGCCGCACAAACCATGAATGAATTACAAAATGCACTGTAGTCTTTTAAAGAATGGATTTTAGCCTAGCAGAGACACCTTTTATCACACAAGTCCGTCATGTCACCGCCCTCACAAGCGCTAGAGTATTAATGTGTGAATATACACGACGCTTCTAAATTTCTGTGACCTGTGAGCGTTTACAATAAACGTAACAAAAATAAAAACGTTGATGCTGAAGTCAGCGGGTCAATTACTGATTTGATTTACAGAACGTACGCGTTTCTATATTGAATAAAAATGAACGCTTTGGAATCAGGCCATGTTTTAAATATATTACTCTTTTCCAAGTTCCGTCTAACTGAATTGGAGGAAATTCAATACTATTCGAGATTTCAGATAGCAAATTCTTCGTAAATAAACGCGCGAAACACAACTCCACCTCACACTATATCCACAAGGATGATCATAGTGCAAACAACCCAACCTTTGATATTTAAGAGACGTAGGCCTATGGGGATTATTGATAGAACGAATGTACACAGCTTAATCCACCATTCTCCGTGATTAGGCACTCCTTTCAATTCTGTTAAAAATACGGAAATTGCGTAAAAATTTTAGTAAATTGCGCATAGAAATTTAAAAGAACCACACAATATTTGTTGTTTCTCAAATAAATCTACGGGCTTATATTTCTAACTATAGCTTGTCATAACTGAAATGCAGAAATAAAAGCATTTCATAATGTTTACTCCAAGGTCTCAACTAAAACGGGACCAAGTTTTTCTTCTTATTGTTGCTGTCAAAGAACAGCCATTTATCATTTCACAAGACAGCACGGTATTTTGTATCTAGTTCTCCCAGTTTCAGACCCAAATTCAGCATTTTTATGGAAAACTGCAGTCAATTTGATTGATTAAATCTAAGGGTGTCTAAAATAGTACCAAAGGTCCCCAACTGTGGCGCTCCAACGGGGTGCTTCAGTGTTGTCATTGTTACTAAGGAATAAAGCGAGGAAACGTAAAGAAAATGCACGAAAGTTTCTGAGATTTTAGTCTAAAAGGGAAATAAATGAAGTTCTAGGGCCTTTATCTTCGTTCACACGTGCAGACAGTGGGAAAGTTAAACCCTTTCCACCTCAGATGGAAACAATAACCGTTTGTGTGGATGAAAATTGGATGCCTAGAACTAACATTTTATTAATTTCGTATATTGTTAATGTAGATATTACGATTCAAATATCTAATCTGCATAACTCGTACATTTAGTTATTAAATAATTTTGTACAACCCACATATTTTAAAGAAACGTCTAATTATCACGCTCGGTGTTTACAATATTCCGGAAAACAAAATCATTTTATAGCCCAAAATATGTGCAGCGTTTCATTAATGGTCACTGATTCGAATATTTCAAATCTTGTTTACCATGATGCATCGCGAAAAGATGTGACCTGACTAATTGATCTCAATTGGGGTTATCTTGGCTATTATTAATAATCATTGGAGCAAGCTATCGGAATCACGGAAATAATAAATAAAGCGCCACTTGGAAAAATATCTAGCTAGCTGTCCACCTCCACATCACCCAAGGGGAACTTCCATAAATCTCCCTTCATTTTAACTACATTTGACCTGAAAATCCTTCGGGCAAATGAAGGCTCTGTCAAGAAAGCGTCTGTGCTCAGTGCTTAGGAGCAGCTGCTCCAAAACGCAGACAAGCTCTTGTCAATTAGCTGCTGACGAGCAGATCTTCCGCTAGCCCGAAGCGCTTTAGCAACCAGCAGTATACAGTCACCGCAATTAGTATCAATTTCTGTCGGGATCTCCAGGGAGCGCAAATGGCAAAACTAGGGAAGGACATGCTACGACACACTATAAAGATAACTTCTAAAAAGACAGCCTCGGCAGGCTATATGATATCGACCAATTTGTTAACATATAAGCATAATAACGGATATGAGAGATTAGGAATTAGAAACAATTTCCTTTACTCGTTGTGTGTTTGAAATTTGTAAACGAGCTTTACGTAGCACAAAGAACCATGTTTTCGGAGGTGTGTTATTTTTTCAAAAATTAGCGAGAGTCACCTCAAGCAGCTGGTGGCATCTGCTGCTGTCGCGCCCATGCCCTTTGGCCTTAGAGAGGGCGCGTTCGGAAAGGCCAGTCCGTCCGGTTTAACAGCTCCGTGGTGGTTCAGGTCAGAGGGGCCAAGTTTCCAGCAGGACAAGCAAAATCCCCGGCAGCGGCAGCTGAATCAAACAAAACCCCAGAAGATCGGCAGGCCCCTGGAATCATTAGGGAAGATGTTTGTTTAACTAATTAGCAAGCTGTGTAGTCAGGGGGAGACTTGTAGGACAAGGCACTTTTTGAGGAAGATACAGGGTTCAAAGTACAGGATGGGGACACGGCAGAGTCGGCTGTGTGGCGCACTGAAGTTCAAGAACAGAGTAAACAGCGCATGCCAACAAAGAGAAAGGAGACAGCAGTCAACTGCAATGGAAAATGAGTCAAAAGATGCCGAAGGGGGAAAATGGCTTCACATTAGATATGGGAAAGTTTAGGAAAGAGGTCCACAGGTCAAGAAAAGTCAACAAGAGTGCAGTCTTTATGACAGAAGGAATTTAATATTAAAAATACATAAATCTTCAAGTGAGGGCAGGAACATAATGGCCACAATAGAGCGAGTGTTAGAGTCAACACTGATTTGTTAACGGCAACAAAATGTTTTGTTCTAAGCTGTTAACATTTAACACAAAAGTTAACATTAGAATAAGAGTTAAATTAAATGGAACGGTTTTGCCTGCGTTTGCTATATTATAACGCGAATACCGCCAACTACGCAACTACAACGGCATTGCGAAACGAGGACACGTCTACACCTCAAAGTAAAAAAGAATAAAATAATATTAGGTTAAACATAAGTATTGTTAACTCACTGACCAAGAAGGTCAGTTTAGGTTATCTGAAGTTGATAACGAAAATGTTGTATTAATGGGAATTTAATTCCAAATACATTTTCTAGTGTCTACCTTAATTTAAAAACCCGAATTTTATGTATTTAAATAATTCTTATCTGTGGCTATGTATGATTTATCATACTAAATATCAAACGCCCATTATGAGTTTCATAGTTGAGTGAACATCCGAAATGATAAAAAATATTTTGGCAAATATTCATGTTCTCTTTGTCCATTATACCAGCTCCTTGAAAATATGCCTATATTAATATTGAATAATTGCATGGTGAAATGGCTGTATTACAGTGGTTACACATATATAGACCAATGCAATTCGAGTAGGCTACAGATTTATTCTTAGAAAAATTAGTACATTAAATGCCATTATGCGTGTTAAGCACAACTTATGTCACCAACATGTCACTAAAAAGGGCAAGTTAGGAAGTTACACGTTGTGGTTAATCGCCATGTAAAAAATAGAAATGAAGGCTCCATCTGACCTTTGTCAATTTCTAATCGGTTTAATGTCCCAACCCCCACCCCCCGCGCAACCTACCAACGCTTGTTAGTTTCCTCTGTCTTCTGCTACACAAAATAGCATAATTCTTCAGACGCACTATTAGGGGAATCCTTCCTTTTTCACAATTTAACAGTGGAATAATATTCCCATTTGCTTGACACCGACCATCCATCTCGCCAAATTGATACACAAAGGCACGTTTTTACTGATTCTTATCTACTTTGTAAAGACGTTCTTCAAATAAAATAATAGTTAATGAACCTTATAAATACATGGAGTATGCGTGTAGAACCCCC
>JAOYSI010001477.1:0-17049 GCA_025775065.1 Hiodon alosoides | reverse complement strand
GTCCAGGTACAACAATCTGTTTGGTCTCTTTCTCAGTCCAGGTACAACAATCGCTGTGGTCTCTTTCTCAGTCCAGGTACAACAATCTGTTTGGTCTCTTTCTCAGTCCAGGTACAACAATCGCTGTGGTCTCTTTCTCAGTCCAGGTACAAAAATCTATTTGGTTTCTTTCTCAGTCCAGGTACAACACTCGCTGTGGTCCAAGAGACAAAGAGACTGACCATTTAAATGTAAAATGTACTGTGAATAAGGCTTGACCTTACCAACCCAGAGATGATTTTTAGTCTGAGCAATTTTTAGAAGCTGCCCCTGGGGCTCGGATGAAAGCGTCAGCCATGTGCACTGCGTTCCTATCTCTCTGTTGGAATCAGGTGCTCTCCAAGAGAAGAAAGTGCGACTGTTGGTATAAAATTATTCATTCTGACACAAAATTTTTTTCCTGATGGGCCTTTCAAAATCCTGGCTAATATGACATCCCAGGTGGATGCGTGCATATGGAATGCAATGCTGTGGGACCCATAACGAAGTCGAATCACCTTTTATCACAGCTGTATGAACAGTGCCAGCATGACATCCCGGGTGGATGCGTGCTTATGGAATGCAATGCTGTGAGACCCATAACATAATCACCTTTTACCACAGCTGTATGAACAGTGCCGCCTTCCAATAGGATGCAGTGGCACAGGCTAAGAAAAATGTTAAAATACACAGATAAACATAGGTGTGACACAAATGACTTGCAGCAGGTACCTCTGATGCAGCATCTAATTGAGACCAGGGCAAAATCCAGTTAACAGCTCGTTCAACCAACCAACTCTGATGTTGGAATGAAAGCTAATATACAGTGTTTCCCAGGGGCCAGGGGCCAAGAGCCGCAGACGTTAAGGATCAGTTTGAAGAGCCTGGGACAGCCTTGATATACGTGGGGGCCTGCGCCACGGTGAAGACACAGAGTGCGTCTGCGGTGCTGACGTTATTTATTTCAATTGCAGGCAATGCGCCCGCTCATCGAGTTACACTGGCCCGGCAGCAATACTTCGTCCTGCGGCTGTGGCTGCTCCACGACAGTAATGGCTCGCTGATGCTTTTTATTTCACAAATGGATTTCGTTTCATGCTTTAAAACAGCAGTGCATGACCTCTCGAGGTAAAATCCTCAATATCGCTCTTTTCTCTCTCGTTTCTCTCTTTCTGTCCTTCCCCTGCGTGCCCTTCTCCTAGTCTACCTGCCATTCAGCAGTCTGAACTGCTATTATTTTGTTGCTTGGGTAACTTTGTTGCTTGGGTCAGCTTAGAGAGCAAACCATTTTAATTTCATTTATTCTGTTTACGTGGCGGGATATCTACCGGAGCCGCTCAGATACCTGAAGGTACCTTGCTCAAGGATATGTTAATGAGGGTGCTCTTGGGATTCGGATCTGTAGGCCTTGGGTAACCAGTCGAACGACTTCAAAAAGCATTGGCTGTGTTCCTAAAGGATCTGAAAATAATGAACCTGCGTTAGGAGTTACTATGGTATGAAAAATACCAGGGCTTAGATTCAGCCGGTGATGTGTGGAGTCGAGCTCTGGAAAAGATTTCAAATATCTTGCCCCCACTTGGCTCCTACGCACACCCACTGAACAGGCTTTCATAGCCAAAACAGTTGCCATTGGCTATGATCATAAAAATAAACAAATAAAACTAACTGTGGTTGGTCGAAGTATATGTTGTTTTGCCCCAACCATAGCGCCATGTCTCTTCAGTGTTCAGTATTAAAACCGTCACTGTTTTGCCACCATTTTTTACAATTATTTAAAATAATGAACAAGCTTGTCGTTAGCTAGCTATAGTCAGGCTATAGTCTGTTATTTTTTGACCACTTCTTTAACGCCCTAACTTTTTAATGACTCTTTTTTTTTTGTTAAAGTTTTTCAGCTGTCCAGAGCAGAGCTCCAATAAAGATAGGAGACATCCAGCAGCCCCCACTTGGTTCCTGCGCATTAGCAATGGCTTTCTAATAATAAAGAAATCATAAAATAAATTTAAAAATTTAAAACAAAACTTTAATTCCTTCATTTTATGATGTATGGTATTCAAACTTTTGCTCTAATTCAGCCACCTTGACTAAAATAATAAACACTATTTTTCGACTGCCGATTTTTGGCTAACATTTTGGTTTTATTTCTAGAATAAAGTATATTTAAAGCAAGAAGTATTTACTTCCTCTGAAATAATATTACATAATAATATTACAATATATATAATATTAGAATAAATGCAAATAAACAAGTGTTTTCCAAAAATGCATCGATATCTTGTGAGATGACTAGAAGACCGCATGTTTGGTTACCAAACGTCTCTTTCAGGAACCCCAGCCATGCCATGTACATGTTCAATTCTATCTCTGGATTCAAACACTCTGCGATCACAGTTAGAATGTACTTAGAGTGAAAGCTTGCAGACGGACACTCACAGTTCTAGAATGGCCACCTCAGTGCCCAACCACAACATAATTGAAGCTGTCTATCACTTGGACAGAGAAAAGAACAAAAAGAAACCAAATTCAAAAGAATAGTTACTGTAAAAATTATTTTAAGTAACTTTAAGAGAATTTAAGCCCTGCTGCTGATCCCCCTGGAGTAAACTGACCTACTCCTCTGATCTGACTCAGTGGTTCCCTGAAAGATGAAAATGAAAATGATGTTTTGCGCACCTCTATTGTAAAATGTGACAAAGTAACACTGTTCTCCCTGCTCCTTGTTCGCTCTGCGTAAACTGCTTTGAGTGCTAACAAAAGTGTTATGTTAAAGACCATGAGTAATCATCAAAACTCACTTGGGGTATTCCTTTTTATGGTGGTTGATGGTCCTTCGAACGATTCAACTTGTGGAATGTTCAGACAGATGTATATACAGTATTATCTAAGCATTTTGTTTTCTGGTAATCTACAAGGTGTCAGAAGGGATGTTGCACAGGGATGTTTATCTGTTCAATTGAACAGTAACTGAACAATGCCAGTCTGCCGGCTTTAAATTTCAAGCTACAGCCAGGTGATGTAGAAGAGATCCGTTTCCGTGAACATGGTCACCGACTGTGTGTATATATATATATATATATATATATATATATATATATACACACACACACACTTAATGTACCGTGTATCATCACCCTGCTCAATAAAGTGAGTTTACCCTCTAATCAGCATATGCTTTCATCTGTGTGGGTGGCTACTTGTCAAGTTCTACACTGCATTGTAGATTTCTCAGGTCATGTCACAAGGGACTGGTGTCTCATCTCAGTTATCAAATACTAACTGTCATGCATGTCAGTCTAATCAAACAGAACGCTAAGAATTCTTGGTTCTCCACCAAACCTCTAGTGTGTATCTGTTGTGTTCCTTGTGGACATGAACACTGGTCCTCCAGGTACTTTCCCAGGTAAGAGAAATGCTGGTGAATTCTTATGGGCTGTGAGATGAAGCAGCCCCCCCGCTGCCCCCCCTCCTACTCTCTCTCTCTCTTTCCCTCCATCCCCCTCCCTAGAGCCCATCTGCTAAGGAGCTCCCACACAAATCTGTCAGTGAGAGTTTTAATCAGCGCTACCCCTATCAGTTTGTCAAGAGTCAACAAAAACACCACAAACTTAATGTGAAATCAAATTAGCTCTGATGAACATTTGAATTTGGCCCCAAATTCGTGTTAATTTTGACGAATCTGTTAATGTCAGAATTTTGATCTTTATGTGAAGTGTAAATAATTACTTGTCACTCACGTGTTTCCATAGCATACTGTAGTACCATGGAGAAAAGCCTGCAGTCACTTTTAAATGTTGATTGAATGTAAAATAAAGCACACACGAGGACTGGCTATATTGCCACGATATTTTTGTAACTGTTAGTGCTTGCCGAGGTAGCATTAAAAAGTAATGAATCAATTTTGTTTCATTCAAGATTTCAAACACTCGGTTCATGAAATATTTACAGGGTACTTGTGCGTTTTTCTAAAAACAAGCCCATTGAAATGCCCTGATGCCCTCCAGTAGGGTTGGCAGATAATAGGGGTTTTGCACAAAAAACATAGTTTAAATCTAGACTAAGGTTAAACGATGAGTGTTTTCTGCATAATTTCCTATTGAAAAGGGGAATGCATAAAATGTCTTTATGTCTTTGATATCCGCGTGGCAGTGGGCTTGCAGCGCCTTTTAGAGAGACGTGCCTCTAACCGGGGGTGAAGCTTGCAAGCAGTGTCGAAAAGAGACGGGTGGCTTGAAGGTGATTGTGATTGGAGAAGCCTAGTCTTACGTCCTCATCCTCTCCACGTGTGGTGCTGGGAGTTGTAGTGACAAGCTGCGAAGTGTTAGCACAAGTGGCGATTCCAAATTGGGGGAAAGGAGCACAAAGAATAATTGCCGATGTCAAATTGAAAAAAAAAATCCACTGCCTTCGAAAAAAGAGTGGTTGTTCTCAACAAAAGGCATAGTTGACAAAGAAGCAAAACTGAATTTGCAATTACGCAAGTCCTGCATTCCTGAGAAAGTCTTGCGAAAGTGAAGGCATGCCGCATGTATCAAGCAAAGAGACCACATCTATTTCTGCTGTTACAGAGTGTACCTTTTCGTTTTTGCAATCATTTTTGATACTGCAATGTGACGAAGTTCTTCTCCTAATGAGCTGCCTGCTACTTGCGGCTGAAACGAGCGTGCGTTTCTGTGAAAAGTGAGAATGGAGAGAATGAGATGTGGGAAAGAAAGTGGGAGGAAACAAAGGTGTGGTGGGTTCTGTTTTAAGGGTGATAATGCTGTCTTACCTGTCTTACACGCACACACACTCACGAGCTGCCACACACAGTTCCTCACACGGTTCCCATGGAAACCTTTGGACTGGAACTTCAACAAACGGGAGACTCAAGGACAGGTGTGTTTGTCAATAAGAAAAAATGGCGCACACATACACAGACATCACATACGCTCAAAACCTCATACACTTGTTCACGCAAGGTGTGATTTTGCATGTCTGAGGACTGGAGCGATAGGAGTCCAGTGGTCAGACTCCATCCCTAAGGGTTAGGTTTGCCCAGTAACGCCAAGATATACATTTAAGCGTGAGGCAGTCAGCTTTGCTTTGTATCGTCTTTAATTGGACAAGTGTTGGGTGGACATTGGACTCTATGGATTGTTGGGGTCCCTAAGGATTTAATCACTGCAGCTCTGCAGGGCACGTAATGATAATGCTCCACTAATTGAGGTTTATTAAATATTAAAAGAATGTGTATAAGACTATTCTCAAATGAAAGTAATTTGCCCCTAATTTCATAACTTCACTTTTCAGCTCACTGGGTTTATAAACCAAGTGGGTGATTATATACATTTTTTGTCTCACTTTATTTAGAATGAGACTAAATGGGGATACACACTTTAGATGCCTTGTCCTCCATGACGTTATGTAGATCTCTTAGTTTTGTCCTTGTCCTTGTCCTTGTCCTTGTCCTTGTCCTTGTCCTTGTCCTTGTCCTTGTCATTGTCCTGGTCCTGGTCCTGGTCCTGGTCCTGGTCCTGGTCCTGGTCCTGGTCTGGGCTGTGCATTTATGCCATTGCATTCTTCTCCCCCTGTCCTGAATCCCTCACAACCCAGATCACTGACTCTGGTCCCTCTGCTCTGTCTTAGTCTGGTGGACCACCCTACTGTAGATCCAGGCCTGCTAGATTAGAAAAAACATAGTTTCTTAGTTCTATCTTAGAGTACTGAATGGGTCCACAAATATAGAAAGGACTGCAGTGCAAACACTGTTATCCATAAATGCATCAAATGTCTCGTACAGGATTTGGGTGGTCGGCCATCTTCCGTACATCCGGATATTACTTTTGATGGTTCTGCCTGATTAGGTTTGTGTCTCTGAATCAAAGGGCCTGATCTTTTACTCACACACAGAGTTCTCTGCTGTGGCAGGGAGCCGATTAATAAATCTTTATCAGCATCTCGGCCACCTCCGATGGATTAAGAATGAAAGAGCTGGATAATGTATCACCATGGAGCTCCCTGTAAAAGGAGCACCTGTTGAAACTCACACATGGTTTCAGCCAAGCAGTCATTGGAGTCCCTTGTTGACGGCTTGTCTTGTGTTATCAGCTGCATCTGTGCTTTTGGCGTCTGTCTGTATTCGGCTGGGCTGCACAAACTCAGCATGATAAATCTACTGCTAGACTAATTTTTCTTTTTTAAAAAGGCTAAATTAAATTAGAACATGTCCTAAGTACAGGACTTAGTAATTGGAAGGTTCCTGGTTCCTTTGCATCAGTCATATCAGTGGCTCCAAAACTGAAGTGGAAAAAAATCCCCATTGCAAACAGTCATCTGGTTCCCTGCAAAAGTTTAGTCAAATTACAGCCTTGTGTCTTCAACAGCTTCCCACTGATCTGTATTATTGCTAATTCTGTTCTTTGTCAACCATAGATCAAATAGCTTTCCTTGAAGCTTGTGATGGTATATCGGTGATGAATAAATGTTACTAGGCTACAAGGCTTAACAATTTTTTAATTGAACATAAATACGTATTTGTAAGTCGTACATTCGGAGTGGGTCCACTCTGTGCCAGCCCCGTGGTGAGAGTCCACAGCATGCTAATGGAAATGAAATGGAATTGCCTTTTATTCCTGCTACGTTGTACTGCACGGTCTTCTGTAAGACTCTCAGCCATTGCCTTTATTTCTCATCAAAGTTTTGAACCGATTGGGTGAAAGTGACACACGCTTTCTGCAAGTGCTTCGGGAAGTTTTTGAAAGTTTTCTCTTTTAATCAAAGCGTGAGCCCCCGGAAGAATGAATTGATGAGATTATATCCTGTGACTCCCTCGAGTCCTGGCATCTCACCTATTCCTCCTAAGCCCGGGATTGTCAAAGAGCTTTGTCACTTCGGCCCCTGTTCCCAGTGTCTGCTGCTGGGGATCTCTGTCCTCCGCATCCTGTCATGACCTAAGATCTTGGTTACCTTCCCGGACTCATGACTGGGGGCAGCCTCCATTGGCTCATTAGCCCTAGGAAGCAGATGCCATTTTCTCAGGCATTCTGCAGCTTGGATGGGGCTCTGCATCAAGAAGAAAACATAATTATCAGATTCCACAGGATAACTTTCAAACACCAAGCTTCTGAATGATTTATCTGGAACAGGCAGGTTGTCCTCTTCGGGGACGTAAAACCAATTTCTTGTCCACCGGTTCCTTTCTGTATTTGTATGTTGCCTGATTAACTCTGTGTTAAATGGCAAAGCTTAATTGCGGTGAAGCTACTGGCGTGCCAATGACGGCACATTGCGTTTTGATTGGACCTCGGCCACCATGCCTCATTACCACAGGTTAATGATGCTAGACCTGCATTCATCAGCCAGTGCAGAGCAACAGGTGACCCCACCCGTGACCCGCTAAACAGAACATCCACCAGAAACCGGCGGCACTGTGTGTCTGCATTACGGTCTGTGACGTGTTTCACATTATTCACCCAGTATTTTAGCCTCCTGAAATGGATCATCATCAGCAGTGGTCCCTGAAGATACCTGGCCTCGGTCTCTCGGTCTTATAGGAAGCATGGAGGAAGGTGGACAATTTCATTCTGTTACATGCATCTGGATAGGTGTCCTATCACTTGACCCAGTCGTGTGTCCATTTAGAGTACTGAATGTGTCCAGGGCAACCAAGGAATGTTTTACTTTAAAAAAAGAAGGAAGTGATTTTGCATTGACACTCGGCAGTGATTGGAAAACTGGGTTTATGACTTCCACTCAACCCATCCTAAAATATGTGATAGCAATATCTAAATGCATACCCCTCAATTGGTCTATTAAATTAACACCCCACACTTTAATACGAAAGTTAAACGATTAAGACACCATTGCTTACACAGAAGAACTTGATTAAAACAACAAATGTATTCATATTGCAATTGTCCTTCCTCTTGAAAGAACCATATTGATGCTATACTGAATTGAATGTGTCTGAGTTAACTGACTAGTTTATGTTTTTACTTTTTTAAAGTGAATTGATGGTGCTTGCAGCAAAAGCGAGGGATTTGTGCTTCATCTGGCTCTTGTTAACTAAAAAAATCTTTTATGGCATAATTTAAGTGAAAATTTAAGTGAAATTCGTTATGCTTCTCTTCTCTTTTGAAAGCCCCCTCCACGCTCCCCCTACTGGTGACTTTGTGCAACTCTGCTCTAGAGCTTTGGCACACTTAAATGATCAGCTGTCCATCTGATAACCAGTTGGTTACATGGAAAATGGAAGAAATATTTTTTTTGATTATGGCGTTGGTTTCATGCTAATGGTTTGATATAATAAAAATATACATACAGATATTTTGCCTGTGTATTCTATTCTAAGCAACCAGATTGATTGACTGTTATGACACACCAGGGTTGGGAAGGAAAGGTTGTTGGCAGAACTTCAAGAATGAATGTAAGATGAATGTATGTTTTTGAAGTTTTACCCCAGAACTTTATCTGCAGAAAAACCGAGTGCAAACACACACGCACACAAAAACACACAGCCATTAGTGAGGCTTCCTCTAGCTCTACTGCAGTTATTGATTGACTGATTAGACGAGCATCCCGGTATTTGCATCCCCGCGGCAGTCGCTCTCCGTTCAAAAGGCGCCAGAGAATCCGCATGGCAACCGATTTCTGTTTTTGTTCCGCCTGTTCATTAAGATGCGTTTGGTCTTTGCATCGTTCTGAACAGCCTAGTGTGTTTGTGTATGCCTGTCTCCCTCTCTGTTTACAGCTGAGGCTTCAAACACTTCGATAAAAGGGGGTGACCGAGACATCTGTCCCACTGTACCCCTCCTGTGAGACCTGGTGATGGTCCAGTCCGTGGTCCACATGTTGCACAGTTCCTTCCTTTTCCATTTTTAAACCTCAATTTGTGGGGGTTTTATTCTCACATTGCGCAGAATGGAGAGCAAGCCAACCCTCTTTATTGAAGCAGACGGAGTGAGAAGGGGAAACGGAAAGCCTAAGGGGGCGTGGGGCAACGGCGGGCGGGTTCTCTATTTTTCTCTCCCGCTCAGTCTGTGCTGCTGACCATAATCCCTGCTGACTCGCGTTGGCCAATACCCTTTCAGGGGCATCGCCAGGGTTCAGGCCTCCGCGGCACAACCCGGAGCTCTGTTTTTCGGCTGGTGGCAGCAAGGTGGGGAAAGGGGAGTGGTTCAGAGAGCCAGCTTCCCTGCCTGTGCATGCTCCATGGGCACGTGCCCTGACAGGTGCAGTCGCTACGTGGACGCTGGCGCCAAGCCCGAGGCCACACGGGCTCTGTTAATGAATTCGGCGGGGGGGCTGGATCGCTTCTTTCCTTTCCAGCGGCTGAGGTGTAGCGATGGAGACAGATGTGCGGAATCTGACTCTTTCTGCATGACCTCAGAAATCCCAGGGGGGCTGTGAAGTGAACTCAGGACAGATGTGTGGCCACAGTGGCTTTGTGATCAGGCTATGAGGAGAGCGCTCGGGAGGGGTGAGGGGAGGGGGCGTTAAGTGGGGGTGGGTCCAAGGGAGGAGGAGGAATGGAGAGGAGAGGGGCACAAGAGAGAACGCCAGACTGGAGATTTGAAGAATAGTGTTCCTCTAGGAGCCAAGCATCTATTTGGCAGAAGTTGCTTGTTTTTTTTTCTTTTATAAGTTGTGTATTTCTTGGAAACTTTTGACATTACCTTGAACATTGCTTTTCATGTACATCAAGGTCATGTTGAGATTTACCTTTGATTTTCGTTTAAAACTCTTTAACATAAAGAAACCCCAAAAGAGAACTGATGGAACCTTCTCCTGCGAACAACCCAAACACACACGGAGCTTTTGATGAAGCAGTGCTTCTGTGTGAGCTGTTCCATGCCATACGACACTTAGGCGCTTCGACCTCAAGGCGAATGGAGTGTGTTTGGCTTCGCGCTGAAACTCGAGCTGCAACCCAAGCTGAAACCTGAGGGGAGGCAGAGGGAGTGTGAGGTCATCGTGACTGACGCGGCAATATGGTGTTGATGTGGCCGGGCGCTAGACCAAGAGGATTGTGCTCCTGAGTGAACCTCTCCCATTGCTGACCGGAGTGATATTGACATGTGAGAGGCCATGAGATATCACCCCATACAGCTATCTGATATACCTGACTACAATATCTGCCTCATGAAAAATGTAACGGCCTGTCAAACGTTTAAATTAGCATTTATTGTTATACTCTTCTCTTTCCGTCTGTATGTATTAACTAAGTCGCGTCAACCGATCCATTGTGATGGCGCTGGGGACCTTCTCCGTTCAGAGACTGAGGCTCTGGCGGTTTTTGTTTTGTTCTTTGACTGACCCCAGTTTGTCCTGTGCTGCACTTTGTGTTTGTGTGGAACCCAGGCTCGCGTCCAGACGGACACATATGGAAGCGCTCAGCCAACGGTATGGAGCACATGTGGCCTGGATCCGGGGGCGGGACTGATGAGATCACACTGTGTTGATGCATCCAGGCAGGGAGCGCGCTGAGTCCTCTGGATAGCACTGTCCTAGCTGAGGCTGGCTTCTGGAAAGCCGCAAACCGAACCGCGGGTCTGCTCTTCCTCAACCCTCCAATACAGTCCAATACAGGGCCTCAGAACTGAGCTCTTCAACATTCCACAAGCCGTGGCAAATCATCGGAGCACTGAGTTACATTTAGATCGCAAAGGTTCGATGACTGCCTTGTGTCTACAGAGATAAAAGATATCCAGATGAACTACATAGGTTCACCTAGCATTGGAAAACTTCTGGTCAGATACATATATATTTAATTTCCATCTCTCCACTCAGTGGGAACGATGTATTAAAACTTGCATTGACATATATTGTAGGATCCTCTGCCAACAACAACATTTTCTTTAGAGCACAGCCAAAATGAGGACTGCTGTTAGAATTTGCTTAATGGGAAGCAAGTAACACTGGAGGCGGAGTGATTGCAAAGGTCCCGCTATGATGCTGCATCTAGCAAGCTAACTTAAATCTTGCCAGGCCTTTTCTAAAATGAAATTCCCCTAGATTCAAACTAAGGACCAACAGCCTCGCAGTATTATTTTTTCAGTGTTACTAATAAATGTGTGCAGCTAGTCAGTTCTCGGAATCTTGGTCTCAGCCCATGGGGTTGCATGCGAGGAGAGACGAGGCAGAGCGCTGTTTTCTGCATCTTGTTAATTTGAGAGCCGACGTGTCTGCAAAACCGTTGAATTTCCTCACCACATGCGTGTTTACTCCAGGAGAAGTGCGGCGAAGCTGCCGCCTTCCAGACGGACACAAATTCAAGGGATGCCATTCTCTCCCAACCGCTCGTGTTGGGACACAACCTGCCCCTCCCCGGCTGGCGGCAAGGTCACCTTGAGCCTGACTTCTCCCTGCCTTCGCGGAGCTGTTCCCGAGCCACACAGAGGCTTGGCCCAGGTGCGGGCACGCTCCCATGTGTTGATGTGACAACGTGCTGCTCAAAAGCCGGGCGCGGCGGGTGTCTTCGGCAGCTGAGCAGGGCTGAGCTTGGTGCGGTCACGTCTGAGATGACCTTAATGCCAGAATGTGCACGGTATGCTCAGAAAATCCAAGGCAGACAATTACTGCTGTAGAACATCATGGCCAAGGACCCATCAGCTCCGGTGACAAAAGAAGGCGAGCGTGTTGATAATTAGAAAAGATAAATACATTACTCTACTGCCATAAGAATGAGAAAACCGAGAGGAGCAGCGCAGAGAGCCAGCTTGTTTGCCTAGGCATTGATCCCGGGCCCCCTGGGCCCACGTCTACCATTTACCAATTTATGTCTTCCCCTCTCCTTCGCTGCATTCGGCGGGAACAAACAGCGGCGCTTGGAAACACAGGACCCCGCGGTTGCCGGGCAACAGCACACTGCCTTGATGGAGTGGAGGGAACTTCAGAGGGATTCGTGAAGAGGGAATCAAGGCCTCTATTAGTGCTGACAGAAGGCACAATGCCCCAACTCGGACGGCCCCGCGTCTGCTGTTCTCTCGATTGAGACGTACACAGCGTCTGCCCTGCTGAGAGGACAGGATGGGGGCGGCGGGGGCAGTGACGCGAGGTGTCAGAGCAAAGGTACAGGTTACATTTCAAAGGTACAGGTTACCCCCCACAAAACTAAAAACTAAAAAATAAAAACAGTTTGCGTTCAAAAAATTCAGAACCAAGTCCTTTGTTGCTGCTTGACCGTATTATATTTCCCACTACATGATCAGCGACAGCCTCCCAGAGTGCATCTGCAGTGGCTGTTCCAGGCCTCTCTATTGCCCCCTCCGGTCCCTGCAGTGGCTGTTCCAGGCCTCTCGATCGCCCCCTCCGGTCCCTGCAGTGGCTGTTCCAGGCCTCTCGATCGCCCCCTCCGGTCCCTGCAGTGGCTGTTCCAGGCCTCTCGATCGCCCCCTCCGTTCCCTGCAGTCACTGGAGTCTTCCACCCGTCCCTCAGCTCTGAAGAGGTGCAGGGCCTTTGCCCGTTAATAGCCCAACTGAAAGCCCCCCAGCTTCCTGGAGATTTATGGCCCCTTTTTTCCACGTCTGAGGATCAATTTCCTGCCGTGAGATGATTCTCTGGGGTGCTATAGCCACTCCTGTATCCTTACAAAGCCACTAAACCAGATTGTGTGCGGGAAAATGCGTGTTTGTGTGTGTGCGCATGCGTGTGTGTATATGTGTGAGAGGTCCGTGCTAATGAGAAAAACCAGGACTAAATTGTACTCACTGAAAAGGAACTATTGAAGCCCCGAGCCAAGTTAGACCCAAACCACCATTTGAACTAGGCCTGCTATTTTGGATTAATGCATGGAACCCTTAACCTCAAATGAAGTTTTCAGTTGTGACTCTTTCCTGCTATTGCGGGACGTTGTACAAAACAAATGCCAGATGGCAGGAAAATTATATTTACTCCTCTTTTTTTGAAGAAATGTAGAACATGGATTTATTACTAAATAAATCATTTGGGATGGAGGAACAGTAGTGAGACACAGAAACTGCAGAGAGACAGAGGAACAGCGAGACACAGAAACTGCAGAGAGACAGAGGAACAGCGAGACACAGAAACTGCAGAGGGACAGAGGAACAGCGAGACACAGAAACTGCAGAGGGACAGAGGAACAGCGAAACACAGAAACTGCAGAGGGACAAAGGAACAGAGAAACACAGAAACTGCGGCTGAGGAGATCTTTTGCAGTGTTGGTTTGCCATCGCTGGGTGCTAGGTGTATTCCTTTTCGACGGTCCCGCTGCTGAAATGGTCAGCACACGTCCCAGATGGGGTCCTCAGTGCACTGTCACTGCCTGTGGCACCGCGTCTGTCACTTATGAGATGCAGGCACAGGGCCATTTCCCATTGGTCAGAGAAGAGAAGGTGGAAATTCTTCTCCCAGTGGCAAAATAGTTTCCCTCTTTACGTTTTTTTTTTTGCTTTGTTTTGTTATTTTGAGACTTCCTCATCGCAGCACCATTGTCTTGGGATGTAATTAAATTTAGAGTGAGAAATGAGTAGTCAGGAGACTTGACGTGCCTCTGCATGGAAGTGTTTCTATCCTTCATTAAGTCTAGGAGGAGAGAAAGAAAAAAAAACCAGGGACACAAAGGGTTGGGGCTAATGTCTTCAACTGAATGGGTAGATGGATCTTCGTTAATCGGTGACATGTGACATGTTGTGACAAGATAGCTAATCTTAGCCATCTGCCCCTCTCAAGTGAAACTGGATATACTGGCTGTCTGTCGAAACATTTGTGTTTTAGACTGCGATGTCCCCTTCCAAGGATTAATCACAATCTTGAGGCACTGACAATTTTTTTCCTTGAGTCTTCTGCCCAGAGAGTACCTTTCAATCAAGAAGTTCCTTAGCACTGATGCTGAAGGGTTTGAAGAAATTACTTGGAAAGTCCTATCATTGGATAAATATTTGGTATATAGACCAGCTATTTGACCTGAATGCTGCTACACACCTAACTAAGGCCATTTCGGGGGGGGGGGGGGCAACGTGTGGAAACAGGCCTCCTGCTTTCAAGACAGCAGCACTCCTGGTTCCCCGCCTTTACTCAGTGTCAGCAGGCAGCAGGCCCTCTGTCTGTTCCTGTCGGTGATAAATGGAGAAACGTTGGGCGGGAGGTGCAGGAGCAGAGGAAGAGCACGTGAGCATGAGAGAGGAGGCATGAGGAGCAACGGCGGGATAGAGAGAGAGAGAGAGAGAGAGAGAGAGAGAGGGAGGGAGAGGGAGAGGGAGAGAAGGAGGGAGGGAGGGAGGGAGAGAGAGAGAGTGAAAGATTTGAGGGTGTGTGGGAAGGGAGACTCCGAAGCGTGGAGCTGGGGGGGAACCACTCGGTTACCAATATTCAGGCGTCTCCTACACACCTTGGGCTCCGTCGACAGTGGAGGAGGGGTAGTCCTTGGGAGTCAAAACAAAACAAAGAGAAACTTAACAATCCCTCCTGCCACTATCATCTGAGACATTGCATTGTTAGAGTCCTTTAGAATGTTTTTTTTCTTGGTATTTGCTATGACTGCAAACGTTCCACCATTGAACACTCCCTCCCACTGAAAGCACCATTCTCAAAACAGCTGGGCTCTTGGAAAGGGTGAGCCATGCTGTATTTTGTCTAAATATGGAGCATTGTGTGCTGACTTTATATCAGCTGCATAATATCTGAAGTATGTAAATTATACTTGTTTTGAAATCTCTATTGAGAAATATACTGTATACATACATAAAAAGTCCTAACGGGGCTTGCCTTTGTGACGTCTAGACTGAGAGCACAGATTACCACTAATCTGATTGTGTCCAACAAAAAATGATGATTGAAAGTACAGTTTAAAAGAAACAAATCCAATCTGCTATAATACACCGATGTGGGGAGCTTAAAAAACCGAGCCATGCACTTGTCTTTGGCATTACAGTAAAACGTGTGCTGTCAGGTGTGTAATGAAGAGTATTTGAAGTCTTGTAATTAGTCCAGAGAGATGGCCAACGAGAGAGAAAGCACCCCAACCGCCTCACCCAGAGTCACCCAGCTTCATGTTACGTAACCCGATCGGTTCTAATTCTAAGGTATTGCCTTACTGGTATGTCGGTCACCGGCCAATGAGAGTATAGTTGCAGGTATTCCCTGTCCTTCTTCGAAACCTGTGATCCTCTTATGGTCTCAGCCGGGGATTGCCTATGATTAAACATTACTGGGATGATTTATGTGTGCGCGGGCGTGTTGGTGGTTCTGTTGGGTCTTTCGGGCTGCTGAGGCTATTGTCCTGTCATTTACACCCCGGACGCCCACTCCACAGGGACAAGGGCAGTGCAGATGTTCGTACTCGAGTGTTCCCGCGGGAAACGGACGGAAAAAAAGAAAAACCATCTGATGTTGGATTTACTCCGTTCCACGCTCTGCGACTTGCGAGCGCCCCGGTCTCAGGACTCCGCCAAGTTCAATGTAGGGTCCAGCGGCTCAGAGTACTCCAGCTTCACATCAGCAAACCAGCCCCCAGCCAAGCATTGTTCTCCTCCTGGCTTCCCCCGTTTATTCCAGATGAATTAAGTTCCTTCCGGGCCCCACTGTTATGGTCTGAATATCTACTTCCCGACCGCGGTCAAAGATCGGTTGATTTCTTAACTTTTCACTTGAGGAGGCAAATAGTTGTCAGAGCACCAGAAAAATGTGTTGGGCTGTGTCCTGGGAGAGAGCAGCGGAGCCTGGGAACATCTACCAACAGGTGGTGGTGGATGGTGTCAGATCTGTCTGTTTAAAACAAACACAGTGAAAGCTGCATACGGCATCACCAATAAGGAACAGAATCCCCTATTATACAAATCAATAAATAAAGGAGAAGGTGCTGCTTAGGGTCCTCTCTCTCTCTCTCTCTCTCTCTCTCTCTCACTCTCTCTTTCTCTCTCTCTCTCTCACTCTCTCTCCGTCTCTCTCACTCCCTCTCTCTCTCTCCCTCTCTCCCTCTCTCTCTCTCTCTCCCTCTCTCTCTCTCTCTCTCTCTCTCTCTCTCTCCCCCCTCTCCCTCTCTATCTATCTCTCTCTCTCTCCCTCTCCCTCCCTCCCTCTCTCTCTTCCCTTTAGAAGCAGTGGATTCCGCTGTGGTCTGTGGAAGAAGCTTGCGGGGGCAGGCAGAGTCTCTGGGTGAATGGAGAGAGGATGGAGAGAGGATGGAGAGAGGATGATTAAATTGAGAGAGAATGCAGACCATAATTCCTGCAATGCACATCGATTTCATAGCTGGCTCAGTGTTCATATTCATTTCATCCCCCCAGCCTGTTAATATGATCATTTGTACTCTTTAATGTGAATGTTCCCAGGGTTCATTTTTTTATTTAAAGGTAAACGAAGGCTACACCCTTTAAAGAATTAAAGCCTGTTCACTCTGGACTGCAGTGAGTTTGTATTAGCAATTTGCAAAAACGTGCTCCACTTAAAC
Organism: Hiodon alosoides; assembly: GCA_025775065.1. Lineage (NCBI taxonomy): Eukaryota > Metazoa > Chordata > Actinopteri > Hiodontiformes > Hiodontidae > Hiodon > Hiodon alosoides. The sequence goes on along the minus strand of JAOYSI010001477.1, from coordinate 640 downwards.
ATCGCCATATCACTTTTTCTCTGCAGTTGTTTTCTTCCATTCACAACATGTTACAACATTCCATTCCTTTGTCGGAAAAAACCTCCTATGAGCAATCTTGGTTTCATTCACAGTGTGCAGGTATTTTCAATATATCACATTTTGGTGCAAAACATACATGACAAACAGTCACACAACAATACGGTTGATAGGTCCTTGTTCCAGTGCTGTGATATCTGTTTGCTTGCCTTATTGCTATGGACTTTTAAACTGAACCTTCTGTTACATATGAATAATGCCACATTTTAATCAGGAACTCCATTCGCTCCATTCATTGGTGTATGTCTAAACATACATTTTTTATAATTTTTTATAAATAGCCTACATCAGGGAATATAAAAAAGATTGTCATGGATAAAATGATCTCTCCAATAATTTTTATACAGATGGAATTGTTAATTAATCTCAATGTCACTGATGTACAGCCTTCAGCAGATTTCATCTTCAAACCTTTGTTTAACTAGTTAAAGGCACACACAGATGAGCTGGGTCTCTCTCCCTCCCTCTCCCTCCCTCCCTCTCTCCCTCTCTCCCTCTCTCTCCCCCTCCCTCCTTCTCTCTCCCTCCCTCTTCCTCCCTCTCTCTCTCTCTCTCTCTCTCT
>JAOYSI010001475.1:0-17051 GCA_025775065.1 Hiodon alosoides | reverse complement strand
CTCATTCTTAGCATATATGTTTAAATAGAATCATGATGTAGCTGGTAATTTAATTAAATATATTTTACTAAGGATTTGATCTGAGAACTTTACACACATGAATTATTGCTGCAACCTGACAATGCTACTGAGAGTTTGTCATTTTATACTGTGTTTATACTTTGGGGAACGGAAAGACTAGTTCCTACCAGAAGTCCACCCGCCGTCTGGTGCTGATGTGTTGGGAAAAGAGTTCAGGGTGGACGACTTTCTGTTCTCTTTTTTTCATGTCAAAACCAATTTAACACGTGTTAAATATGTATCATGCTCTCTCAAAGAGAAGTGTGAATTAAGTGTCTACTTACACATTGTTATATTTATATACATATATAGAAAACTTAACAAAAATTGTCTGAAAATGTCACATCATATTCACTGTTGTACTGTTCTACTGTATGTCCTTTTTTTTGTTTCGTTATTTTTCATTAACGTGCTGAAGACATTTCACTACAATATTTAGATGTATGATTGCCTGCAGATGGAAAGTAACTGCAAGGTCACCCCACACAGCAGTGGATGTGCCTTTCCGTTGTGTAGTCAGCACAGGAGCCGTCGCTGCTGAATGATACTGGGACCGATCATGCGCAGCGATAACCTGTAATCAGTGCCGTCATTTTTCACAGCGGCTGTGTGTCCCCAAGCCTCCTGCGGGGGGGGGGTGGGTGGCATGCGCTGGGGGTGTTGGCTGGAGGAAACGCAATGAATCAGTCTTTCCCCCCAGTGTGTTTATATCACGGGTTTCCATGACTCTCTTAAGTGTTGCAGGAGATACACAGTCAGCAGAAAAATGAAAGTATTACCTGATTGTTTTACTTTATTATTGTCCCTCATTTTTTTTACCCAAAGTAAGGTTACAGAAATAAATAGAGTAATGCAGTGTAATTACTGTTTCCTTGAAATCCAGAAGTTCTGTTGGCAAAAGATAATATTTATTTTTTAATGTTTAAATATGTGCTTGGCTTTTTTTTTTTTAACTCTCCTCAGCTATTGGAACTAGTGGCTTCAGCCCAAGACAAACTCACCAGTACTCTCCACAGCTTTATCCTTCCAAGTAAGGCTTCTTTTATTTTTCTTTGAAAAAATAAGCATCATCCAACTTCATTTGGAGCCTTAATTAGATCCTTCTGTGAGATCTGGATTTTTAACCAGTTGTGTTTGCATGAATGTCTGCAGCCTGCATACTCTAGAATCTTTTGCAATTATTATCTTGCAAAAATGTCCTTCGCGATTTATTATTTGTTTGCAGTGTATATCGGCGGTTTGATTAACATACACACCCACCGACCCCTCCCCTCACCGCCACAACAATCAAATCGCGGAATCTTTTGTCAGTTAGCAACCTTTGTGTTATGGTTTAGAGCCACAGTAACATTTCTTTCTCTTTCTCTCGCTTTCTGTCTTTTACAAAAAAATAATAGCAGACCATATCCACATATTGTTCCTACGCCTTCATCTCAGAACATGGCTGCGTACGGACAGGCCCAGTACACCACAGGAATGCAGCAGGCCACAGCATACGCTACCTACCCACAGCCCGGCCAGCCCTACGGACTCCCCGCCTATGGTAGCTACCCCGAATGAGGGTGATACCCCTTGCATGTGCGCTGTTTATCATGATGTATATGCAGGCTTTTCACACATTCGTGCTTTGTAGAACCCGCTACGTGCTAGACTGTTACAGGCTTGTACGATCATTGCATTTCCTTGTTAGATTACACTGAAAATGTGTCGGTACAGATGTTATTTTTCCTTGACTATTAGTCCAAAAGTTTGAATTTACTGCCACCAGCACTGCAGTGTAGATGCTTGTAAGAGACAGCAGAGTGGACTAACATCCAGTGTAAGAATTGGTAACCCATCAGGTCTTCCTTGTCTGTGTGGAGATCTGTCGCAGTAGGATCCTATTTTCCATAAGGGATGCCAATGTCATGATATGATCGGCAGCCTCCACATCAGCGATGAAATGCCTTTGTATGGTACTAAGCAACAAAGTGCGTTTTTATGTACTTTAGACTGGAAATAAACCATGACTTTAAGACCTATGGTATGGTTTTCCCATGCCAGAACCGAATGGTGTTTGTACCAGAGTAATTGAGATCGTATTACAGGTTTTCTCTCGCCACTATTTTTAAATATGTTTTGCTGGGACACAATAAATATCTCAGACACTCAAATTATTTGAAACTCTAATTCTATGTATTTTCTCCAATGCCTAACTCTTCAGTGAAAAACAATAATGTACATGTAATTTTTGTATCTCTGCATAGCTGGAAGCCAAGAGCTTGTGGCGATGCAAAGAAGCACATGTCAATGTGGTACTTTTTCTACGGTAAAGTCAAACAAAGACTGGCTGATTCTACAGATCTGGTGTCACTAACTGATGTAGGTCCGTTGTGGGCAGGTATCAAGACAGAGGGAGGGCTGGCGCAGGCCCAGTCTCCGGGACAGACGGGTTTTCTGAGCTACAGCTCCGGTTTCACCACGCCACAGACAGGCCAGGCGCCCTACAGCTACCAGATGCAAGGTAAAGATTAGGCCGCTCCATCGCGACACCTGACAGCATTCTCTCTCGTTCTCTTCGGAAAGGGAACAAAAACTATTAAAGACACGCAATGGAGCGCTCAGTACCAGCCCCTGACCAGATGGCCAGTAGGACCACTTGGTAACAGCCCACTGTGGTTTCACTTGGTGAATACAGAGCTTATTGGTTCGGAGGAGAGAAATGCCCTCGCCAAATACAGCTATTCATCTCCCTAGAAGTTTCACTTGTGCACTTAACCATGTCATGTTTTTTGATTGGTGGTCGTTATGAAAATAAAGAGAGTGGAAAACGTATATCAGTATGTGAAATACATACTGCACTCGCTGGCTGCACTGTGTGGTGAAAAGACATTATAGCCACTGGCCCATGTTTCCTGTCTGGATGGTGGATGTTTTTGCTTACGCGACTTTAGCCAGGAGTGCCGTTGCTAACTAAGCTTGCTCACTGTTGCTTTTCAGCCTTCTCCGGCTGTGAGTTTGCCCAACCGAACAAAATGCCCAACAGCAGGAAAAGCTCTGTATATGTTTTCTTAAACTTATTTGGAGCATCTCCCAATGACTAATGTAGCTTGGCAGAGGATAAACGTGGCTGCCTCTTTCCCACAGTTGTTACCTGAACGCTAGCTAGCTTCTCCCAGTGCAGCACTGACGCAGAAGCGTCACCTCACCAAATACACCCCCCCACGCCTCCCCACGCCTCCCCACGCCTCCCCAGTGTCCTGTGCACTTTTCTACGTTTCCCCTCGGCTGCTTCCTCAGTGCGCCATGTTGCGATTAACACATTGACGATCGACTGACATGTCGGATGACAGATGACCACCAGGACCTTAACCAGGCCATCGAAGGTCCCTATTATGTAGCTCTCACGTTGTATTGATTAGACGATCCAGAAGGGGAGAGTGCCAAGAAGGGAGAAGCAATGGGTTGCCAGGCCTGAACAGATTCCTCACCATCTGATACTCCCCCGGCCCAGGGCACTGTTACCACTGCCAGTCTGTTCCCAGCTGTCAACGGAATTACAATTACATTAATGTTTTTACACTTTGCTTCCATGTCTAATGACATGGGGCTTTGGCTGGTGCTTAACTAATGACACAGAAACGCCGTAGGACAAAAGGGTTTTTGTTAACTTGTATGACTCTACATATTGTCTTCTCAAAAGAATGTTTTTTGGACTTAATTGTATGAACAAAATTTTTTTTTTAAATAATGCTAGATTGTGTCTCCTTCCTTATTGAAGTGATGACAGCTGGGAAGTGTTCTTTTACACTTACTACATCAACACTTCATTGGCCATTTTAAGGTTAAAAAATGAAAGCATTAATTTAATGAGTCTTAATTTATAGTTTTAATTATGTGGAGAATGCATTGAAATGTTAGAAGTTGACTGAATGGTGGCTCTCCGTATTATTATTTGCTTAAGCAAATGCAAGTTAAAAAAAGGGCCTTCCCATTCTTTACACTGACAATAATTGAGAGGCTGAAAGTCTGATTTTTAAAGAACCCATCTGGACTTCATAGAGTATTCCCATGAGAGGCATACTAACTTCTGCTACAAATATTGTGCTCTGATGATAGACATAGCCCATGGCAAGAAGACTGATCAAGCAAAGCAAATGGACTCTCAATTGGGGAGCCATAAGGCGGGCTGCTGGCTCGTCTTGAGTGCACACACTGGTGCAAAGTGCCCCTGGGAACCACAAAGGTTCTCCCAGCATGGGTTTGTTCTCCAAATGCTGGCAGAGGTCTCTTCTCTTTAATGTGGGTCCCCGGCAGAGACTTCCCACTTTCCACAGAGCGGACCTTTGCCCTGCAAGTTAGAGCTTTTATCACTTTTTGAACTGAGCGCTAAGCTAATTTGTTGTACAAAGGGGGTTTATTCTTTTACATGACACAAACGGACGACCTTGCATCAGAGCAGGAATATGTGCTTTGGAAAGTGGAATCCCCCCTAGAAAAGCAGACCTTTTTCCTTTACCTCCATTTAACCCCTGTGCAGAAGAGAACTACTTAAATAAATAAGACGCCGCTTTAATCTCCTGGCATCTCATTCTATAAATGTGTTAGGCTGAACACGGCACCGCCAGCAGAAAAGCCCTGGCTGGCAGAAAAGCTGCTTCTCGTTTGTTAAGGTCTAGGGGGCCTCCCCCAAAAAGAGCTGATGACCAGAGGATGAAAGGCCGAAAGGCTCTCACTCTTGTTTGCTTTCCTGGACAAAAGGTATAATTACACCGATCTTTGAGCACACTCAATGAATCTCTCCTGCATTTTCATCGAAGGGTAATGATAACCGCGGAAGGACTTACAGATAAAGCCGGTCATGCGGGTCTTGAAAATCACATGATCACACCGTGGTTGCCTGTGAAGCAATGAAAAGGCAAAATAAAATACATTAGTGAAAAGTAGAAATGTGTAAATGTTGATGTATGGTAAAGCTAAATTGGGCAGATAATTGTTTGTTTTTTGAGCCCTCAGAAACATACCTGAATGCTTGAGCCATTGTTAGGTATTTATTTATTTTCTAGTGACTCTAGTGTATTATACATAAAAAATATATAATATAATATAGTCATAATTATAAGTGGCAGTTTTTATATTTAAATAAACTCACATTTATATTGTTAATACGGTAGTATTAAAATGACTGAGTTCTATGACTGAATTCTTTCTCTTTCCACATATAAATTAGCAGAAAAATCACAAAATACTCATCAGCCTTTGATGAATGAGGTAGCATACATAGGTTTTATGGACTGTCTAATCAACATGATGATGAGTCTATCACATTGTGAGGCGATTTGCGTAATAATGGTTTCTTTAAAACCAATTTGAAAAATAATGTGTCATACAGAGCTTTATGGGTTTGGATCCGCAAGGTAGTTAAATAAAGTATAGTGGACTGTATGATCAACATCAGGTGATTTGCGTAAGATTATTCTCATTAAGGCTAATTTGTCTAGGTTTAAGAAGAACGTGTTAGAAAAAGAACCTTTCTTAAAACAGGCAGAGGATAATGAAACAGATATTGAAATATTTTTTCAGACAACCATAGGGGTTCTTTAAATGGGCTCTGTTGTTCCTGTTGATGTTAATGGATATGAGTGCACAGGTGGGTTAAAGATCCCCCGAGGAAGCAGGGAAGCACATGCCTTTCCCTCCAGGCCCTCTCTCACACAGACCATATCATTCATGCCATGTATATTATTAAGTCATTAGACGTTATCATCGTCTGACTGATTTAATCACCCAAAGGTGCTTCTTTTGGAACCACCCAGTTCTGTGAAGGGCGGGCAGACACATTTGTGGGGCAGGGTCCCGGGGTGAAAGTCTGGCCCCTGTGTTTCCTCTCCAGCTCCAGGAAAGCTCTCTCTGAGCCTGTCTTTAGCCCCAGTTCAACCTTCATTTTTAAGCATAGCTTCCCAGTGCGTGCCTGGGCGCGGGCCTGAAGCCCGAGGCTAAAATCCTCGTTGTTTACCCACTGACGTGCCTTCTGCAGTCTAAGGGCGAGACCCAACTTCCCTTTTGAACATGCCTAGATCCACAGTGACGACCAAAAGCGGGAAAAGCAAGTTTATTTCTGCGGGAAAAAGTATTGTCATTGGCTATATTAGTCAATTGCAGTTATTTTCTATTAAACATTTTTCTGTTAGAAATGTAGAATGAAAATCAATTTGAGGAACAACTTACCATCCATAGGAATAATCCCGCCCTTGACCTCACTTGGCTCGGCTTTAGCCCACAAAAAATGTTGGGGCTTCCTTGGCACCGCAAAAGGGGGGTTAAACTTGCTTTCAGCCCCCCTCTAGCTTCAGAAAATAGGTGGAAATGCCATTGCCCCAGGCATGCATGTGGAAATGTGAGGGCAATCTGCTGTTCTTCTACAGAATGTCTTGCTTGCTTCTGTCTGTCCAGGTAATTCCAGACAGCCTTGATGATGTTGAGATCAGGGCTTTGTGGAGGCCATACCATCTGTTCCAGAATCTGCTCCTTGTTCTTCTTTCGGAAAATGAATGTTTGGAAATATAAAAATAATTAGTATTTATAAGTACTTGATCATGTTACTTCATTGTGTATACATAACCTAAACGTTTTCAATGTTTTATTTGTTCTTACAGGAGGCAGTTTTACCACGACATCATCATTGTATGCAGGAAGCAATTCCCTTACAAATTCTACGGGATTTAATAGTCAACAACAGGTAGTCATCTTGATTTTCGCACTTGTATGTCGTATTTACTAACATTTAAACTGTGCATCAGAAGGGAGTCACAACCGAACGTGCACACTTGGTGTTGCCTCCGTGTCTGGAAGCCGTTACAAGCCCATGTGGTCATTTACATGCCGTATGTCATTTACATACCGATAATCTGCTGACGCGGATTATCTGGCCCTCTTGGCACGTCTGTGATCGTGCCTTAGGAAAAAGGAGAGCCCAGTCCCAGCCCAGATGTTTGCATTTACCTTTTGGAATCTGTGCCGCAAAGTAGCAACATTTTAAGGGGGTAATCTCATGTTTCTGTTCTCCTGTTCTTCTTTTCGTAGGACTATCCTTCCTACCCAGTCTTCGGCCAAGGTCAATATCCACCGTATTACAACAGCTCCCCGTACACTTCCCCGTACATGACAAGCAACAACACCAGCCCAACAACCCCCTCCACCACCGCAACCTACACGCTGCAGGAGCCCCCCTCTGGAATCACCAGCCAAGCAATCACGGACCCCACTGCAGGTAAGGCTTCGCTGTCTGTTGCCTGCTGTGTCACCGTTGTAAACTCTTCTTGAAGGATGTGTGAAAAAATGAAAAAAGAAGACCATGGGATTTTGGTTTGTGTATCACTGCACTCAGAAAAGAAAACCACTCAGACAAAAGTGGTAGTATGTGTAGTCTGATGCATGTGGCAGACTCATTTTTACAGATTGAAAGTGAAAGCAAGACCTTACCTGTTTGTCAATCTTTGCTCGGAGCCAAAGGCATCCATCCAAGCATGGGGTTTTGGGCTTGTTGGCTTGTGGTCTGCTGTTCCCCACGAGGCTTCTTGGCGTGTTGTGATTACGGAGATGCTACACTGGGGCTAATGCTGAAGCACAGGCGGTCAGTTGAAAACAACACCGGGGATATGAGATTTGAAAGGAGATGCGTGAATGAGATACCCTGACTATGCAGAGCTGCATTTCAGGGTAAACCATTGACCGATCTCTGTCGTTTCGGGTCTTATCGTGCTGAACCAGTTTAAACACTTTTGACTTCAGTGTAAAACCAGTTCTGTAAAACCAAGGGCAGTAATGGTGTCCAAAATACAAAAACACCATAAACACATCTTCACTTACACAGTATATTTTGGTATTGAATCAACCAACCAATCAATCAATTTATTTTTATAAAGCGCTTTTCACATGTTTCCATGTCACAAAGACGGTTTACATATTGAAAAATACAATACGTCCCAGGCCTGACCCCCCAAAAGCATGCCAGTGGCAACAGTTGCAAAGAAAAACTCCCTAGGCTGGCAGGAAGAAACCTTGAGAGGAACCCGGCTTAATGGGGGAGCCCATCCTCCGCTGGCCGGCACTTGGGGCTGAATTAAAGAATCTAAGAATCGTTGAAGGTCTAATGTACAGAGAATGTGTTTTTTAAAAATTTAGGAGTGATAAGTGATATTGTGATATAAGTGACAAGTGATAGCCGCAAACACATAGGAAAACCACTCTGAGCTGGCAACCCAGCCATTGCTGATTTCACTGAACTACTGCTGAAAAGAAGCACCTGAGGTTTTTTTCTAGTGTGCACTATTTCATTTTCTGGTAAATATACATATTTGCAGAAATTTTACTTATGTTATTTGTCTTATAAATACACAAAAAAATATAAGAAAAATTGTAAATCAATCTATAACCAAAGCATTTGTTCCTTCAACATTTTATCAGATTTGTTACTGCTAACCTGGTAGAACAAATTAATACATTTTCAAATTTTCAAATAGCCATGCTCACAATAAACCCAAATCCATTGTTTTAAATTGTTTAAACAAATCTTTTTCTATTTGTATTTTATCTATTATGAAATGGTGTCAATAAAGCAGCTACATCCCTAGCCCTCTGTAAAAGGTTCTTACGCCTATGTTCGGAACGTGAAGGTTCAAAGTCAAATTTTTATTTTTTTCCGGGTTTTTTTTTTTCTTTTCAGGAGAATACAGTACCATCCACAGTCCATCAACCCCCATTAAAGATTCAGAATCAGATCGATTGCGCCGCACTTCGGATGGGAAGTCACGTGGCCGGGGGAGAAGGAACAATAACCCGTCGCCACCCCCGGACTCTGACCTTGAGGTACGTCTGCGGCTCCGCTACGGGTTGGGAGGGGTGGTGGGTTCAGCAGCGCTGCTGGCCTTTCTCTGTTTCTGCCAAAGCAATGGGCGTCCTCTCTCACACGAGCGGAAGCGGCGGGAACTGTGGCATGCCCGTCTTGGGTGACAGCTGCCATCAAGGGCTTCTGACGGTGTAGAAGAGCCTCTACTTGTTGTTAAAGGTCTTCTTCTGTCATTACCAACTACTTAGTACTACTAATAGTGTATTTGTTTATAGACGTTGCGGCAGCAGCAGCAGCATAGAATATGAGTGGGTCTGGATTAATATTTCTATGTTAGGTATATCAGAAACAGTTCAGATCTTGCAGAGACAGTGTGCATGAGAGAGTGGTTTTTTGTTTAGTATTTTGTATTTGTCGACCATAGAGATCATTGGAAAAGTTATTGCAGCGGATGGTCCATAACATGACATCATAACATGTTAACATATCTAGTTAATTAGACTGTCCTTATTGATTGCTTTAATGTAGGGGGGCAAAGATGCATTGCGTCTGTTGTGCCGGAGTCCTCCGGTGACCAGCTGCAGCAAATGGCTGAGCATCTCGGTGGCGCATGAACACAAACTCCCTCTTTTATTGACAAGGGGATCACCTTCCCCGGTACAGAGTGGACCATTGATTTTTCCTCTGTTCTGTTCTCTCGCAGCGAGTATTCATCTGGGATTTGGATGAGACCATCATCGTTTTCCATTCCTTGCTCACTGGGTCTTACGCCAATAGATATGGAAGGGTAAGTGACCCCAGACTCCAGGAGCCTCTTTTATAAGTGCTTGAATAAATATTAAAAACAAGGTTAGGTAAACTCACACAGAGTGTTGGTGTGCCTGTGTCAACTGAGCAGGACTCATTGTTTATATCTTAGCGGGTCCAATCAGGCCGCTCAGGGGTTCAAATCTTCTCATGGCTTTTGGAAATATGTGGCTGGGGAGACATAACAGTTGCACTGTGCATATCTGCTGATAAACCTTAAGTGTTCTTTCAGCTAACTCAGAAATTGCTCATTGCCAGTGGAATTAAGTGGTCTGTTGCATGTCAGCCTTGCCTCCACTATAAAAAATTAACCAATAATCAGAAGCTGAAGTTATAAATATGTTTATGGTGCTTAATTTCCACTTATTTTTAAATTGTAAATATAATTATACTCACTGCAATTGTCATTTCATCAGAGTGTCAGTTCTGAAAATCAGAAAGAACTTCACTAATAGAATGTTCGAAGATAATAATTTGTAGTTATTCCCTGTCTTGATAAATTATGAGGGTAGTTCAGTTGTCTTGGTTTAGGTGCATGCCCGTAGCTTTCTATTAAAGCTTAATTTATTTGTTATTTCATTATAATTTCCCAATCTAAATACGAACTCTTAAAACAAACATTTTGACATTTTTCTCATGTTCTGGTCTCATAAGCTTTAAATAGCTTTAACCCTTTGACTGACAGTATCGTCTGCCAAAAAAATATTTTTAAATGCAAGTTCTAATAATTGTTAACACTAGATTTCAGTTGTTATATCGTAAAGCTCCAGTTAAACTTCATAAATCTCGGGTGAGAGTTATAAAAGCGGTGATTTGTGGATATTTGTCACCATAGGTAAATTGTTTACTGAGCTTAATTTATCTGGCCTATAACATCACAAAACCTGAAGGTGTTCACAAGCATCTAAATATTATTTCCTGCTTAATTTAAGTAAAAATTCTTGCCATTAGAATGAATGTTGATAGTCAATATATCATGAATAATAATAATAATAATAATAATAATAATAATAATAATAATAATAATAATAATAATAATAATAATAATAATACTTTATTTACACAGATATACAGATATAGCCCAAGGTGCTTTACTTTTTTCCCAAATCTTACAATAAGAACAACCAAACCAAAGACAATGTATTACATGAGCACAGGGAACAAGGTCAAACTGAATCAGGTAAAACCGAATAAAGTGGTCAATAAAGAATAATTGCTGAAAAAGAATATAAAATGAAATAGACAAAAAATAGATTGTTGAGGGTAATCTGGTAAAAGTGTGTTTTGAGTTGTTTTTTTTGTGTAATTCTCATATTGTATCGTGGGACAGAGTTCCATTGGTTAGTGTAATTCTCATATTGTATCGTGGGACAGAGTTCCATTGGTTAGACCAAAAGAAGCAGAAAGCAGCTTCTCTACATCTTTCATGACTTACGTGGATATCCTGTGATATCAAAATGTTAATTGTAAGAATTGCCATACTGGAAGTGGGCAAAATCTGCTCAATGAAACTAAAATGCTTGATGTACTAATACAATAACATATTTTAGAGAAGAAATGTCTAAAGGTGAGAGAAGCTTTTTCTATTCCTACAGCATAACATACTGATTCCTAATCTGGTCTCACAGTTGACTTTACAGCCATGGTTCAGGGGTTTCATATGGTCAGGAGTATGAGTTTGGGGATTATATTTTCGTCTGAGATGAGGGTTTGTGATGGGATTATGTTTTAGTCTGAGAAGATGGTGTGCGGTTAAGGTTTGTGTTGTGTTTTAGTCCGAGGAGAGTGTGTGTGGTGGGTGTGTTATGTTTTAGTCTGATGCGAGGCTGTGCATTGGGTGTTGGGTTGTATTTTAGTCCTAGGAGATGGTTTGCAATGGGGTTGTGTTTTAGTCCGCTATGAGGGTGTGCGATGGGACTGTGTTTTAGTTGAGGAGAAGGTGTGTAATGGTGGTTGTGCTTCGTTTAGGTCTGAGGGGAGGGTGTGCGATGGGGGTTGTGTTTTTGTCTAAAGCGGCTCGCTCCCCTGACCCTGTGGGGTTTGTTTACTTTATCTGAGTCTCGCATTCTGGGGTGAAAAAAAAAAACAGTAGTGAAGAGTGGCTCTGAAAACAAGCCTTGTTGCCCCGGCCTTGCCCCAAAACCTACCTCCACCCTCCACCCTCCACCTCCTCCCAAACACACACACAACTACGTACCACCATAAGATCACTGTTTAATTCACTGGCTTGGAATAGAACATGACAGTGAGGTGATTTCTCGATGGTGACGTTCTTTCTCTGCTGAGCTGGTACAACACTAAAGAGATGTCACAGATGGCAATTTTCACAAAGTCGTTATGAAAGTACAGACCGTAACATGATGCTGTGTTTGAACTGTGCCAGATATGTTCAGTAAAAAAATGCTAAATAAAACCCTTGCGTGTGGATGTTTTAAAACTTACTTTTATTACTAAAAGGACAAAAACAATTAGTTGGAAAGGCTCTTGATTTTTATTTAAGAAAAAACCCCAAGTCCTGAACGGTTCTATAAATAGCTCCATATCCGTGTGGTTATCAGTTATCCTAATTGGCACCGGGGCGGCTTGGATGCTCCACAAAGCTGATGGGTGAGGCCAGCCGTGTGGCCTCTGGGCCCCGGGAGACCGAGTGGGGTTGGGATTTGGCACCCTGTAGAGGCCACTGACGCCTGGAGACAGGTGCAGCCTTTGGCCTTCAGACTCACTTGTGTGCTTAGCTCTCATGCTGAACGATTGGCTAGGTTTGATCGGAGAGGATTCAGCTGTCCCCCAATGCAGCTAGGCGACATTTACGGTTGTGCTTTTCCTCACCTCAACACTTATCTCCGAGCCAAGTTGTCATAATCGCTGTATTGTATTCATAATGATTCGTGCATTCTTTTTTTAGACTTCCAAATGGTAAAGCAGCACAAGACAAACACTTAAGCAGAAACGCATTAAAGCATAGGTCCATGGAGTTTACCCCATACCTACAGTGAAGCTTTCTGTTGGGTTTTGATTACAGCTCTTTTGAATGTTTGTCTGGTTAAAAAATAAGGCACAGAGGAAAGTGGCAGTCAGTCAGTTACGTGAACAGGTGGGTCAGGGTACCACTCCCCCGTAGTTCTGCAATAGACTTCAGCGGTGTACTTGGCACAGGCTCTCCTGTCCTTCCTCTCCCAGGCCATTTGGTGTTCCTCCTTAGCTTTCACCACGTGTGCACTGGGCAATGGACATCTGCAATGCACAAGGCTTATTTCATCTGGGGATTTTGGTGCATCAATTAGGTAAAAAAATGTGTGGTATTGGTTGGTGCACACTATTAATGCAATGATAATCTAGGCATTTATTACTTAAAAATCACGAGTCAGTTATTTTTTCCAGTCCAGTCAGGTCTGTGTATTTGTTTTGCCAGAGTGTGGTGGCTGAGTTTGCTACTAGGAACCAGTTTACCTCGCTATGGTTTACATTTCTAATACTAAAGCTGATGTGAACTTGAGCTCTGCTTAGGTTAGTGATAGCGCACAAGTTATGTTTCATCGAGCGTAGGCGAGTCAAAGAGTAGGCGAGTCAAAAAGTAGGCGAGTCACAGCAAAAAAAGGTGAAAAAGAAAGTGCACGTGACAGCTTCCCACAGACACTGACCCAGCACCCAAAGCACGGGCCCACTTTCACAGAAAGGTACATTTCGATATTGCCTTCCTGCATGCCTTTACTATCAACGGTTGTCAAGATTAAATATGAAATCGGCAGGTCAAGGTTTAATTAACTGTTTAGATCTTCCATGTGTGTCATCGTACCAACCATATCGCCTTTAAGGTCAGGTTTTCATTCCTGTAAAAAGTATACTCTATCTGTGTGTGCTATATATCACTGACTACCACACAACCAAGACCTGACATTTTTTCATCAGCGTTACACAAAACTATTACAGTACAGTATGCGGATGCTGCAAAATTATTTTACTCTAATAAGACTAACAGCGCGTTTACTGACGACTTGAAACCAGTCCACCGGCAGCGATATATCAGCTGTGTGGCGAACATGTATGTTATTGGATATTTAATGAAATATTGATGTAATTGGCTCATTGACCTCTGATCCCATATAAGAACGTCGCTGGGGAAAATAATGCCGAGAGAATGGAATGTGGGTCTCCGAAGGGTTCCCTGACCCTGTCCGCAACGCAGAAAGGAGGCGTGAACACCATTAAAGGTGTGCTTGTTCGAGTAGAGGGTTGGACTTGTTCTACTACTGGAATGAAAGGTTACGGCATTGCCGCTTGCGTGAAAAATCACCGGGGCTCTCAGCTGGACCGTAAATGTCAGAATCAAACTTACTTGATTTGTTTTAAAAGGTTTTGGGGGGGCTCGAGTGGAAGTTTCTTTGTATTAAATCACTAAATAGAGGCTGGAGTGTTTATAAAGAGAGCATAGCTTCCCCCAAACTGTCTGCTCCCAGCACATTTATTGCATTAAACGAGTTGTTTATGGGTTCTGTTTTGTTTTTGTTTGTTTTTTGTGCACAAATGAAACCTTACTTTTGAATCAAAATTTTATAGCCTGTAATTCCTTCTTATCTTTTCAATATGACTGTTAGTCACTGTGAACTGAAAGACGGACGATGTACTTTACAGAGGAAACAAGGCTTATAATGCTGAAAGACTATCTATGAATATCAATACCCCTATTTAGCAGTTTCGGGCTAAGCAAGATGCTCATTTCCTTAAGTGCTTTGTCTAAATTTGGCTGCGTATGTGATGGCTTTGTCATGACCTTTTTACGCAGCGTTTTTTTCAGTTCTGTTTTAGCTCCATTAAGCAGCTGCAACACCGAGATGGAAAAGCGGGACTGTAGAGTAACTGTGACATAACAGCGTCTGTTTAGCCTAATGCCAGTGCACTTTCTTGTTTTCCGTTTGTATATTTTCCATTTGTTTTAGTTTTCTATTCTTTCCCAGCAAATGATTTTTATTTTTTTTTATTTTTTTTATTTTTTTGGTTGGTTTGTTTGTTTGTTTTAATGTATTTGTTTGTTTATTTATTTATTTATTTATTTATTTTTAGGATCCGCCAACGTCTGTGTCATTAGGACTCAGGATGGAAGAAATGATCTTCAACTTGGCGGATACGCACCTTTTCTTCAACGACTTAGAGGTAAGTACCTTTTATTTGTTTGCCGCTGAGCTTTTTGTTTTTCTTACTTATGCTGCGTTTGAAATTTAGCTGAGCATTCAGCCGTCAGCCCAGCTGACTGTCAATGAGCTGCCAGCGTTAAACCGTGCACTTTATCCTTTCCCCCATTCCATAATTACTTGAGCAGTGTGTTTACTTTGCTATAATATTTAAGACCCGGTCCGAGACGCAGATAAGTCACTGCAGCCTGTGCATATTACATTACGACCTAGGACCGTCCATCGTAGCTTTAGTTTAAGCATCAACAACCATTTAATAGCAGGGTGCCTGTTTCTCTACTGTGTCCCACACTGGTAAAGTATTACCACGGAGATCCCAGGCCTGCAGTGAGGCCCCGCCTACATCCCCTAGCGGCTGGTGCAGTTCGTAAGCGTCTCATGTTTCTGCACCGGCTCTGTCTGTCTGTGTGTCCCGCTGTGAGCTCGCTGTCACCACTTGGTCGAAGGCCGCGGTTCCTCAGTCACAGCAGGCCATCGACCCGCGGGGGCACAGTGATTCATGTGAGGCGCTGTGAAATTAGTCCCGGGGAAATAAGGGGGCCTGCGTTTAAGTGTCGGCTCCTGGCCTAGCGTGGCCAGCCCTGAACCGGGCTCCAGCAGTGGGGAATGGGTGGGGGGAGGGCGGGTGCTGGCCTCTGTGTTGCTGCTGACCTGATCATTATCCTCTGCGTCTTCAGCCCAGTTGGCTTCCGAGGAGAGGAAATGCATTGTGTGATACTGTGCGGCGAAAAGGGTCTGCCAGGACTCATTGGTCACCTTGATGTTTTGCTTTCTAATGAAAAAGGCTTCCTCACACAGCAGAGATCCCAATCGTAGATCACTGATCAAACTTAATATGCAGCTATTGGCCGATAAATATTTCCTTATGCACCCTCTACAAACTCTGTCTTCTTTATTGGATGTGCCCCAATCATTGGAAAATGTGGCAGTTTGTGACAAAAGCTTAAATGCGGTTTGTTCAACATCTGTCCTATATTTAGATTTTTTGTCTATGACGAAACTACTCGCAGGGTAATTGGAGGTTCAGGCTTTCATTGAATTATTTAATTGTGCAGCATATATTTCATCTGCTCTATCTCAATAATGGAATTATTGTATTTTTATCTAACACGTAAAATGTAGTAAATCTGAATTTTCAGTAAATCTGGATAAGCACTGAGACTTAAATAACAACCTGTAAATAACAACCAGCAGTTTTCAAATTGGCTCCAAAAGAGGAATCTATTAAAATGTCAGACATTTATTGACATTATTTTTGTCCACATTATTAATGCATTGCATTATTTATGCATGCATGATGTTATTTGAGGTATGCATGTGATGAATTTTTTAGTGTTGAGACGTTCAGGCTGGATTCAGGGGCCTGTCGCAACACTGTCGGGTGTTCAGCGAAACGGTCCAGCTTCTCCCAATTTGCCGGCCCTGGGGGCTTTAGAGTTATACATGCATATTTCAAGGGCTAATGTTGTCTGTTGAACAGAGTCGAACTGCAACACTGTGCACTCATATTTCTGTAGGCCTCACAGTCTGAATGATCTTCAGTCACCAGGGATATTAATGCTGATATGCGATGATGCACAGGAAGTAAAGAAAGAATGATCGAATGAAAGAAAGTAGGAAAGAAATCCAGGCTGCTGGGCTAGTCCGGGATCGGTTTCACTATCTGTCTTCAGTGGCTGAGAGGGGAGAACGGACTAAGTTGTGTGTTTGTAAATCGCCACATGGGTGTGAGCTCATGAGGCAAAGAATCATGGGAGGGAGTTTTGCTGGTGTGTCTGTGATGTTTATTTCTGTCATGTAGACATGTGTACTCTGATGGGTTTCCAGATTAAATTATTTTCTCTTTGAGGTGAAATTATTTCCTCACCTCACCTGCAGGCAGCTTCCATCCTTCAGGTGACCTTGTGGTGCATTACATCATTTCCCAGCATGCACAGTCCATGACCCCAACCAAACGGAGCAGATTGTACCCTTTAGCAGAAAAGCATGGCTGTTGCGGGAACAGTGCATGAATGTCTCAGTCCGGCAGGCAGGATTTGGGCCCTGTCCGTCAGCACGGCAGCGCTACCCTCCCAGCAGGAGGGGTCCGGCTCCACAGGAGAGAAAGCGGTGGACAGAGGGTGGGGGCTGGGGGCGGGGGGTGGGTTTGACAGACTAGTTGCTCCTGG